>ML677333.1:86959856-86974856 GCA_007922305.1 Dermatemys mawii
TAATACTTTAGTTAGTCTTTAAGGTGCCACAGGACTCTTTGTCACTTTTAGTTTTTGAATGTTATAATTCTTGACGTCTGATTTGTGTCCGTTTATTCTTTTGCTTAGAGACTGTCCAGTTTGGCCAATGTACATGGCAGAGGGGCATATATCACATTGGTAGATGTGCAGATGAATGAGCCCCTGATGGTGTGGCTGATGTGGTTAGGTCCTAGGATGGTGTCCCATGAATAGATATGTGGACAGAGTTGGCACCAGGGTTTGTTGCAAGGTTTGATTCCTGGGTTAGTGTTGTGTGGTGTGTAGTTGCTGGTGATATTTGCTTCAGATTGAGGGCTATCTGTAAGTGAGGACTGGTCTGTCTCCCAGGGTCTGTGAGAGTGAGGGATCATCCTTCAGGATAGGTTGTAGATCCTTGATACGGTGGAGTGGTTTAAGTTGGGGGCTTTAGATGATGGCTAGTGGCATTCTGTTATTTTCTTTGTTGGGCCTGTCTTGTAATAGGTGACTTCTGGGTACTTTCTGGTAGGAGAACACTTCAGTCCCCCTGGTCACTCATTAACAGACTTAAAAGTGGCAATTCTCCAACAAAAGAACTTCAAAAACAGACTCCAACCAGAAACTGCAGAATTGGAATTAATTTGCAAACTGGACATCATCAAATTAGGCCTGAATAAAGACTAGGAGTGGATGGGTCATTACAAAAACTAATTTCCCCATACTCATTTCCCTCTACTGATATTCATACCTTCTTGTCAACCGTTTGAAATGGACCCACCCTCATTACCACTACAAAAGTGATTTTTCCTCCCGTGGTATTCTACTGTTAATCGAATTGTCTCATTAGCACTGACCTCACAACTTCGTAAGGCAATTCCCATCTTTTCATGCTGTGTATTTATACCTTCCTACTGTATGTTTCACTCCATGCATCAGATGAAGTGGGTTTTAGCTCATGGAAGCTTAGGCCCAAATAAATTTGTTAGTTTCTGAGGTGCCACAAGGACTCCTCCTTGTTTTTGCTGATACTGACTAACGCGGCTACCACTCTGAAACCTTTCAGCAGTAGTATACATTTATTACAAAATAAAGGGGAAGAGGAGATTCAGGATTTGAATTTGCTAGATTTAGCATTGGATAGCATATGCAGTCTGGAAATAATTGGACTTTGAAAATGGGTTATACGGTAAAACCTGTATTAAGAGACCGCTCGAAGGAACAAGAAAAACTGGTTGCTTGAGCAGGTAGCCTTTTAAAGAAGGTGACTGAGAATGTTATTTGAAAAGTGGAAGGGAATCCCATAAATTAAACTTATTAAATATTTTTTATTTTTTTTTTATAGAACACTTAGGAGCAGATCAATTGCTACGCTCTGACCAATTTGCCTTGTGCTTGTTGGTCAATGCAGCTGTAAAGCTGGCTTAATTTGCTTGTTAATCTAGGTTTATATCTGCTTTTTATTGAATGACTGGTGCAAAAAATCCCAGAATGTAGAGGTGAAGCTGGCCACACAAATAAAAATATTTCAAAACTTTAAGTTTATAAAATAATTGAACTATAAATACTTAACGAAAACAGATTAAAAGTGTCATCTGTACATATATGGCTGAACTATTGACCCATTGGTCATTACATAATAGGTCAAATCAAAAGGTGTTTCAACATAAAAACTAAAATAATACATAGAACTCTGCAAAGTGCACAGTGCCTCATGCCCCAAGCTGTGTCCGTCAAGGAGCATGTGCTTTAGGAGCACTGAAATCCAAAACCTTTTCAGATAGTCTGCTAGGAGAGCTCTGTGATCAGGCCTAGGCAGTCTCTGGTCACATTGGAAAAGTGATAACTTAACTTGGGAAATGATTGAGATACCTTAGGTGGTTGCTTAGGGCAGATGGTTGCTTAATAAAGATTCAGAGGGGTAGCTGTGTTAGTCTGGATCTGCAAAAGCGACAAACAGTCTTGTAGCACCTTATAGAATAACAGATGTTTAGGATCATAAGCTTTCGTGGGCGACAACCCACTTCATTTGATGAAGTGGGTCTTCGCCCATGAAAGCTTATGATCCTAAACAAGGGTCTTCACCCACGAAAGCTTATGATCCTAAACATCTGTTAGTCTATAAGGTGCTACAAGACTCTTTGTCGCTTTAATAAAGATTGTCACAGTACTTACATTTTCAGCACTATTGGCAGTATTTTATTGTAAGAATGGCCATACAGGGTCAGACCAAAGGTCCATCTAGCCCAGTATCCTGTCTTCTGACAGTTGCCAATGCCAGGTGCCCCAGAGGGAATGAACAGCACAGGTAGTCATCAAGTAATCCATCCCCTGTTGCCCATTCCCAGCTTCTGGCAAAGAGAGGCTGGGGACACCATCCCTGCCTTGGCTAATAGCCATTGATGGACTATCCTCCAGGAACTTCTTTAATTCTTTTTTGAACCCTGTTATAGTCTTGGCCTTCAACCTATGGCAAAGAGTTCCACAGGTTGACAGTACATTGTGTGAAGAAATACTTTGTTTTGTTTGTTTTAAACCTGCTGCCTATTAATTTCATTTGGTGACCCTAGTTCTTGCAGTATTCAAGATGTGGGCATATCATGGATTTATCTAGAGGCAATATATTTTCTGTCTTATTGTCTATCTCTTTCTTAATGATTACCAACATTCTGTTCACTTTTTTGACTGCTGCTGCACATTTAGTGGAAGTCTTCAGAGAACTACCCACAGTGACTCCAAGATCTCTTTCTTGAGTGGTAACAGCTAATTTAGAACCCATAATTTTATATGTATAGTTGGGATTATGTTTTCCAATGTGCATTACTTTGCATTTATCAACACTGAATTTCATCTGCCATTTTATTGCCCAGTCATTTTGCCCAATTTTGAGAGATTCTTTTGTAGCTCTTCTCAGTCTGCTTTGGACTTTTAACTGTCTTGAGTAGTTTTGTATCATCTGCAAATTTTGCCACCTCACTGTTTACCTCTTTTTTTCAGATAATTTATGAACATGTTGAATAAGACTGGTCCCAGTACAGACTCCTGGGGGACACTACTATATACCTCTCTCCATTCTGAAAACTGACCATTTATTCCTACCCTTTGTCTACTATCTTTTAACCAGCTACCAGTCCATGAGAGGACCTTCCGTCTTATCCCATGAGAGCTTACTTTGCTTAAGAGCCTTTGGTGAGGGACCTTGTCAAAGGCTTTCTGAAAATCTAAGTACACTGTATCCACTGGATCCCCCTTGTCCACATGCTCGTTGACCCCCTCAAAGAATTCTGGTAGATTGATGAGGCATGATTTCCTTTTAGAAAAACCATGTTGACTCTTTCCCAGCAAATTATATTCCTTTATGTGTCTGGCAATATTGTTCTTTACTTCTAGTTTCAACCAGTTTGTGTGGTAGTGAAGTCAAGCTTACTGGCCTGTAATTGCCGGGGTCACCTTAGCTACTCTCAAGTCATTTGGTGCAGAAGCTGATTTAAAAGAGAGGTTACAGACAATGGTTAGGTATCATTCATTACCAATAACAGTTGACCCTTGGATATGTGAGTAGCTTCTCTGAGGCCCTGATGCAAGAAAGCATTTCAGCTTAACTTTAAGCAGTATTTAAATCCTATTTGTTCCAATGTGACTTAAGTACATGCTTAAAGTTAAGTATGTGCTTACATGCATCCCTGAATAGGGATATTTTCTTGAATTGGTGCCAAAAGTAGGTGTGCTCAATCCCTCCAAATGGGAATATTTGGATCCAGAGGGACAAATTCTCTTTTGCTGTAGCCTCAACCCTGAGCTCAGTGGAGTTTCGCATGTGTAACCGAGAGGAGAATAGTGCCTATGGCCTAGAGCAGGCCTGCACAACATGCGGCCCGGGGGCCACATGCGGCCCGCATGGGCTCACCGTGCGGCCCGCAGGAGGTAAGTAGGGGTGGGGCAAGCCAAGCAGTGGGGTGGGGAGAAACAGATGGGGGCGGGGTGAGGGCAGGGCTTTTCTGCCCGCAGCTGGTTTTTCTGCAGTAATATGGCCCTTGCTGCTTTCTGAGTTGTGCAGGCCTGGCCTAGAGTGAAAGCAAAATTAAGGAGAGAACTTGCTTTATCAGCAGGATCTCTGTTACATACTGTCAAGTCTTTATTGATTGATATTTTTCAAATTTAGTTTTTGCACTGCAGTAGTATTAAGGGGTCCCAACCAGCATCTGAATTAGAACTGGAGCCCTATGGTGCTGGTGGAATCATATCAGCTAATGTTTTACACGTCTTTCTTCTTCGAATATATATATATTTTTTTTACTCTGCAACTTTCTAACTTTTAGCAAAATACTAAAAGCCACAGGAGCATGATGATCCAGAGCTCAGAACAGACAATTTAATCCTTTTCTGAAACTTTATGTAGACAGTGGCACTTCCTTTAGAGCAACTTGATCTCACAGAGGAAATGTGCCATCTAATGAGTGTGCCTGCTCTCTGAATGGTGCTAGCCAGGATTAACGTAAAGAGAAATGGGAAGGAACGCAGAGCCCTCTTCTTTCCCTGGTTTGGGTAAGAGACATTCCTTCCTGAGTGGTGCAGTGAAAGAAGTAGTAGGGGGAGCTATTTACTTTAACCATTGCATACTTGTTAGCGTGATACCATGTATATTTAAAATGGGAACTGGCACAGAAAAAGAAGGTAATGTCATTGGAATGAGTGACTTAGTTGCTCAAGCAGTAGTCCTATAAATATGATTTCTTAAGAGGAAAGTTTCTAACTTATTAGAAATATAAAATACCAATGACTTTTGTAAAGTACCAGTTATAGTGTTATCTGCATGAGCAATCATATAAAGTAGGTTTATAATTTTGAACTTTAGAAGTCAAGAGTTAAGGCACATGCAAGAAAACATGGTTAAGAAGCTGTAGGTGACCAGAACTACAACTAATGTGTAGTGGAGAGCAGAAACTGCTCTCAGTGTATATAGTTTTCTATAGGAAAGTTATAAATTTTGCAATATTTCTGTACTGTATTTTATACTGACCTGTAATACTTGCCAGAAAATAGTGTACTTATGTGCCTAACGGGGAAGGGAAAAGATGAAACAAGAAATTTGTAAGACATCCAAGATTTCTGGCAGGAATATTTGCAATATGAGATGTTTTCACTTTGGATGTCTTACACCATTTGTCTGAAGAGTCTGGGAAATATGTATTGTGTTGTACTCCACTCTTGGAAAATATGTTTTTATTGGAGTTGGAGTTATCACAAAATTAAAAAGAGCTATAAACAGACTTTGATGTTGTTTATGGCTAAATGTGCAGACAGACAACTACTGCCATATATGACAAATGCATAATAGTAATATGGTGGTTTTGTGTGTTTGCTTGTTTGTCTTTTGAAGAGAAGGAACTGCCAAACAAACCTTTGAGAGTGAGAGTCCGATCTCCAGGCAACAAGTTAGCTGTCCGGTGGAAGCTACCGCAAGCATCAGGCCTCAGGAGTCCACGGAGATCTCAAGGCTACCTCTTGGGTTATGGGGAAAGCAGCCGAAAGATGAGTTATGTTCCTCTGCAAAAACACGAGCGAAGCCAGGAAGCCAAGAAACTAGGTGAGCTGAATTTCCATGCTAAGGGTCTAGCTTAGTTGGTGCAAGGCTAGCCTGGGGTATCAGCCCATCAGTTTGGTTTCTGTTCCTTTTGTTGCATATACAGTATTGCACTGTGGTGTGCTTCTGTTCAGGTGTACCTTACAGTGATAGACTCAAGGAGATCAACCTACTTAAGCTTAACAAAGAGAAGGATAAGGTGTGACTTGATTACAGTCTATAAGTACCTGCAAGGTGATAATGGGCTCTTCAGTCTAGCAGGCAAAGGTATAATGAGATCCAGTGGCTGGAAGATGAAGCTAGACAAATTCAGATTGGAAATGTGCATATTTTTAACAGAGCTCAACAATCACAGGCCATATGTTACTGGTTTAAATGTCAATGCCAATGCTTATGCACACTGTTAGGGCTTGACCTGACACAATGTGGAATGTGCACATGAAAGCACAAGGTAAAAGATGATGGCCAGGACAGAAAGTGCAGCAGAACCCAAAGCTGCATTGAAGAGAGCATTGTATGCATGTGGCTACCAGATTATTCCTGCCTAGTAGAAGTAAGGCCAAAGAAGGGAATGCATAGTTAAGTCTCTCCTTTGCATTCTGAGGGTCCCACTTAAACCCATACTTCCTCATTCTCTCCTCACAGCCCTATACTCATCAGAGGAACTGGGTGGGTGCTCAAGGGGAAGGAGACCTATTTCCACCCATGGCAGGTGCCTAACGTTGCTGTGCTCACATATGGCCTCCACTTGTGCGAGCACTAGAGCACAGCAACCTTGTGCTGCTTGCTGCGCTTTGCCCAAGCATTTGAAGGATTGAGACCATTTGAGTCAATGGAGTAGGACGAGGCTGTTAATTTTATATAACAGCAAATGAATTATTAAGACAAGGCCTGACCAGGTGTCCAGTTTTCAACTGGAACACCCAGTCAAAAAGGGACCCTGGCAGCTCCAGTCAAAGCTGCTGGCCAGGCCATTAAAAGTCCAGTTGGTGGTACTGCAGGGCTAAGGCAGGCTAGACCCTATCTGTCCTGGCACCGTGCTGCACCCCAGAAGTGGCCAGCAGGTCTGTGAACTGGCCAGTTGGAACTGGGGAGCGGTGCCTGCTGGCGAGAGCAGCGAGCGGTGTCTCTTTCTGCCCCACGCACCAAACTAGGCACCGGACCTGCTGGCCACTTCCAGGATGCACGCACTGCGGTATGCCAGGGCAGGCAGGCAACCTGCCTTAGCCCTGCTGCGCCACTGACTGGGAGCAGCACGAGGTAAGCCAGTGCCCCAGCCCTGATCCCCCCACCACCCCCCTGCCAAACCTAGATCCCCGTCCCACACTCCAAACCCCTCATCACTGGTCCCACCCCAAAACTCATACCCTCAGCCCAGAGCCCTCACCTCCTCCTGCACCCAAACCCCCTGCCTCAGCCAGAGATCCCTCCCGCACTCCAAATCCCTTGGCCCCACCTCCCAGCCTGGAGTCTCCTCCTTCATCCCTGGCCCCACCCCAGAGCCTGCACCCTCAGCTGGAGCCCTCACCCCCTCCCGCACTCCAATCCCCTTCCCCAGCCCAGTGAAAGTGAGTGAGAGTGGGGGAGCGTGAGCCACCGAGGAAGGGGGAATGTAGTGAGCAGAGCCTTGGGGAAGGGGTGGGTCACTGAGTGGGGCCTTGGGGATGGGACGGGGCTAGAGTATTCTGTTTTGTGCAGTTAGAAAGTTGGCAACCCTAAGACATGCTTACTGACTTTTAACATGGGGTAAGTAATCCACATTGTAGCACACTACTGCTTAAACATCAAGGGATGAGTTTTTAGGTCCAGATTCATCAAGATACTTAATGTGTCTAACTTTCAGCCTGTGAGTAACCTCACTGAAGTCAGGCTCAAAGTTAGGCATGGGCTTAAGTACGTCGTTGAATCAAGACATTGATTAGCAGGTAATATTTATCATGGAAGGCAAGATCCTTCTTACTATACTGAGTCAACAAGGGAATGGAGCAGGGCTGGCTGTGTGGAAGTTTCCTGAGTCATCCTGCTGTCATAGGCCAAATAATTCAGAGAGGTAAGGAGTACACTTTACAGCAAACTTTACTGCTTACTGCATCAGAGGGCTCCAAGTTGCTAACACTAAACTAAACTGGCTCTGTATGAAGAAAACTATTTGCAGGGCTGTTGCGACTCTAGCTAGCATTCTAGCCATGTGTACACACATTGACTTCCTGATGCTTCCTCCAAACTCTTCCGTCCTGCAACCTGGGCTCCTCCCTCCAAGTTCCATGTAAGTCACTCATGCAGCCCAGCAAGCTAGCTGGGAACCCTGTGGAGCTGCTGCTGGGATGAGATACGTGTATGGGAGAAGCTCCCTGTGCTCTCTATCTCCATCACGCATCAATATAACTAAGGGTAAAGATTATACTGCATTGTTCAGGGGCAATATCAACTGAAGTCATTGGGATTCTTTTCATTAACTCAGTGAGCACTGGATCAGGCAGTAAATAATGATGAAAAATATTATGCAGTGTTTTAAACTGCAGCATTTGTCTTTCACTGCCTTTATTCTACAAGTCAGCTGCCAGTAAGAGGGGGAGCAAATAATGTTTTTAAAATAATTGGAAATTTTTCTGGAGAAAGAAAAACAAACAGATTATGGGATTTATGCAACACTATTTCATGTTATATATAGATCAGGGGTGGGCAAACTATGGCCCGTGGGCCATATGCGGCCTGCCAGCTGTTTTCATCTGGCCTGCGAGCTTGGGCTGGGGGCGTGGTGCCAGTGACCCTGCGCGCTCGGGCCGGGGGCCAGGCCAAGCACAAGTAGCCGCAGGGCCTCATGCTCGTGCTGGAGCGCCGGGTTGAACACTGTAAGTAATGGGAGGGGGCTTAGGTGGTGGGGTCCGGGGGGGGGTGGTTCGGGTGGGTGGGGGTCTCAGGAGGGGACATTCACGCAACAAAGAACGGGGTGGGGGGGGGCTTAGATAGGGGGCGGGGTCCCTGGGAGTAGGGATTAGGGTGGAGGAGTTTCAGGAGGGGGCAGTCAGAGAACAAAGAGCAGGGAGCTTAGATAGGGGGTGGAATCCTGGGGGTGCTCACGGACCAGATAAAAATGGCTGGCGGGCTGCTGTTTGCCTACCCCTGCTCTAGATGTAAATGCCAATGATTTCCGAGTAACCTCTAAAGGAAACTGATTTTCCCTCCTATAGAGAGAGAATTTTCCTGATAAAAATGTGACGAGATGTCTGCTTGACAATATCGAAGCATTGTTTGCTATTGCTGTGGAAAAGATGATAGAAAAGTCTATGTGCTTTTTCTCACATGTAGCATCTGAATCCGTTTATGTGGTTTCACTTCAGTCAAGGAATTCTCAAAGGCGGAGTCAGCCAGTCTATAGTGCAGCTTTAACCAAGAGAAAGGTCTCAGGTATGTTATTTTCATATTTGCAGGCAAGTTGTGTAGCCATGTGTATAAAAAGTGAAATATATGCTGCTTTGTGACTATAAACTGGGACTGGAGCTGTCTCTTACTAGATTTTTTTGTATAGTGCCTAACACACAGGGGCACTGACCCTGACTGATGTCTCTGGTTGCTCCTGTAATTCAAAGAGTAAAAAATAACAATAGACTAGATTTGTTCACAATGGACTCAATACATTTGTGCCTAAAGGACCACAGCCAGTGGCAAATCATAGACTCATAAAATATCAGGGTGGGAAGGGACCTCAGGACATCATCTAGTCCAACCCCCCGCTCAAGGAAGGACCAATCCCCAAAGCTCCTAGTGATTATAAGAGAAAGGGGGGTGGGCCCATTGAGGATCCAGGCCCACATTTTCAGGCTTGAGTGCCTGAATGTAGAGATCTGTGTTAGTTCCCTGATTTTCAGAGGGGCCAGGTATCTGCAGCTTCCCTGTCTTCCCTGGAAGTGAGGGAGGGCACATCTGTGTGCTGTAACTGAGGTTAGAAATGAACTCATGGCAATGTATCATCAACATGGCTAAGCATTTTTCTGACCACATCATATTACAGTTAGAATATGCTGGGGGTTGAAGAACATTTGAGATTTTTTAACTGGGTGATGAAATTATGGACTGGGCACTATATTGCATTAGTGTCATGGCTCAGACTTCTCCTTGGAGGGTCAGATCATCAGTCTGCCATGCTAATTTTTTCCATTTTAAAATCACACCTTGTAGGGAAATTACAGGGTTTTCATTTGTCATTCTGCATCTTGTTTCAAGATGATACTTCCATTAAACAGAGATGGCTGAAAATCCACTTTCTAACAGGGGAAAAAAAAATCATATTGCTGTGAGGTTCTCCTTGTTCTCAGTGTATCCTGTGTCGTCATCTGTGTTTAGTTTTTTATAAGTACAGTATATTTACAGTAATGTTGTTGCAGCACAATAACTATTGCATTGAGATCTCCAAAGTTCTCATTACGGACTCACTGTGTTGCTTTGTCATTTCAGAGGAGGAGGAGCTAGAGGAGGCAAAAGACATAAGTGTTCGTGTTATGTCCTCTCAATCTGTGCTTGTTGCATGGACAGATCCCATATATGAAAAACCGAAGAAGGTCGACCCAACTAGGTATTTTACTCTATGATGATGATGTTTTCAAGACGTACACTAAAGATTTAATTGTTTACAGCTTTGTTTGCCATTCAAATAATAAAGTGTAGTTACAGGCATAGCTTGATTGAAGGCAAAATATGAACATAGGAATTGCCATATTGGATCAAGGGTCTATATACATGATTATCCTGTCTCTGACAGTGGCCAGTACCAGATGCTTCAGAGGATGGAGTGGGAACCCAGAAGTAGGTAGATGTAGGAAAATGTTCCCACGTCAGGGCTCATCCAGTTCTCTAATAGTTAGAGAGTGACTTAAATCCTGAAGCATTAGTTTTAATATCCTTTCCAAAATGTTGTTAGCATTAGCTATTATAACAGAGGTGGGAAAACTATGGCCTGTGGGCCACATCTGGCCTGCGGGAGTGTCCTGCCTGGCCCTTGAGCTCCCTGCCAGGGAGGCTAGCTCCCGACCTCTCCCCTGCAGCCTCAGTTTGCCGTGCCGCCGGCGCTCTGGGTGGCGGGGCTGCAAGAGCCGCCAGGTGTAGTGTATTAAATTGTTCCCCGTAGGAATGTGCTACTTTCAGTACTAAGTAGCACATTCCTACAGGGAGCAAACCAAGAAGGGAAGGCTGTGCCTCCCCAAACAGCTTGGTTCCTGCCCCTTATCCACCACTCCCACTTATTTCTCCACCATCAGAACCCCGAACCCATCCAACTGCACCTGCTCCTTGTCCCCTGGCTGCCCCCTCCAGAGATGCCTTGCCCCTAACTACCCCCTTGGACTCCACCCCCATCCAAACCTCCCTGTCCCCTGACTGCCCTGACCCCTCTCCAAATCCACGTGCTCTGACAGGTTCCCCAGGACTCCCATGCCTATCCCACTGCTCCCTGGCCACTGGGACTCCCTGCCCCTTATTCAATCCACCAACTCCCTTACCATGCCACTCAGAGCATCAGGACTGGCAGCCATAAGTAGTACACCATAAGTAGCACATTCCTATGGGAAGCAATTTAATACACTTCGGGATCAATTTAATACACTACACCAGCCCTTCATACAGGTTCAGCCCTCAGTCCAAAAAGTTTGCCCATCCCTATAATTTAACTTGGGATATTCTTGTTAACCGTTGTGACGGAGTCAGTCCAGAAGGATATAGGAGAGTGCTGGAAGGCAGGTATATTAGTCTCAGGATGTGCAGGTCCCTGTTCCCTGGAAAGCCAAACAAAGGCTACTCCAGGCCAAGACACCTGGGGCCAATTAAGAACCTTCTAGAAAGGAGTAGAAACAGCTAGCCTAATTGGGACACCTGAAGCCAATCAGGGACTGGCTGAAACCAGATAAAAACCTCCCAGTTAGTCAGGTGGCTGTGGGTGTCAGGAGATGTGAGAGGAAGTTGTGCTGTTGGTGAGACTGAGTGTTGGACAACATATCATACAGAAGGAAGGAGGCCCTGAGGTAAGGGTGAAGTGAGGTTTGAAGAAGCAGGGACTGCTGTGGGGAAGAAGCCCAGGGAATTGTATTGTGTTTTGTGCCTAAAAGGTCAGCCATCTTAGCTGATACTATTAGGGTCCCTGGGCTGGAGTCCGGAGTAGAGGGCGGGCCCGGGCTCCCCACCTTTTCCATCTTCCATATTGGCCTGTGATGATGGTAACTCACTAGGCGGTGACTCTTCTCAATTACACTGAGAAAGGGAGGTCACTCTGGGGCCTAGATGAGTTTTCTGAGGCCCCGCAATCTTCCAGGAAGCGCAGGACCCACAAGTACAAACTTGGAGCTTTGTCACACCGTATAAGGGTCTCAATGCACACTCATTCTCCTCTACCTTATTAGTACTGGCAGCCTTAATTTGCTCTACTGTGTGTGTGATATACGAGATAAACTGGAATTTGTAGTTTATGGGGAAAACTCTCCCTGGACTGATAGAGCATCTGACAGGGAGAATACAAGGCCTCAAACTAGAAGGGTTGTAAACCTCTGCTGGTCAGTTGTCAATCCAAAATTTAGAAGAGTTTCTCCTCTTAACCAAAGTAGTTGTTAGACAAAATCCCATATCTAGAAACATCTAAATTTGGGGACAGTTCAGATCGAAATTTTGGGGCTTAAGCCCCATTTCAGGGTTTAGAAAAACTGAAGACAGTTATAACCTCACAGATAAATCGGAAATCATAAACTCTACTTGAAGCCACCAGTTCTCAGCTCTATCTGGCTTCAACTCAACCTTCCCTCCCTCTCTCAACCAGCCACCCCTCTGCAGCTTCCTGCTGCCTTTAAATTAGAGCACCTGATTCCCCTCAGGCGAGGCTCATTTTGGAATCAGAGTTGGCTTAGCCCCAGGCTCTCCAGGCCAAGGGCAAGCCACCCTGTTACAAGAAGGGAGCCATAAAGACTAAAAAGACACCTGGCTTAATGTGATTTGACTCAACTAAAGACATCTAAAAATGTGTGCTTAAAAGATGCTAAGGAATGTTTTTATTATTACTCTTCATTTGTATTCCAGTAGCTTCTAGTGGCCCCGTTCAGGGTCAGGCACCGTTCTGGGTCAGGCACCGTTCTGTGCTGTACACATGTGTCATGAGATGAAGGCCCCTGCCTCAAAACCTTGCAATCTAAGTATATGGCAATAGGACATATTAACTTCAGGGTGCCTGGTCCCTAGTGATGTAAAATCCCACTTGGACGGGAATTGTGGTGGTGGATGGTGCCTGGAATCCTTGGTCCGCTGGGGGAACCTACAGCCAAAAGATATTGGCTCAGGAGAGTGCAACCCTGAGAGATGCTGATATGGCTCATCCCACAGGCATACTCCATTGGCAGAGCTTCCAGTTACCCCAGCCTCCGAAGTACGGCTCTCCTCTCGGTCAAGGCCTTTGTTGGAGGACAGCCATGCAAACAATACCTGGTCTCCCTCAGAGTGACTTCCTCCTAGGGCGCAACCAGCTTCCATCTCATTCACCTTAACATTAGGAGGAGCCTAGATACTACAGTGACACGTCTACACTGCAGAGTTCTGCCAGCACAGCTGCATTGGTCAGGCATGTGAAGAGCTGTGCTCCCTGACGGACATAGCTGTGCTGGCAGAAATCTATAGAGTAGATGCAGTTATACGAGCAAAACTGCACTTTTACTCAAGTAGCTTGTTTCATGCCAGGGTAGCAGAATAAGCTCTATTGATAAAAGAATAGTTTTGCCAGTGTAAGCTGCGTCCACTTGAGGAGTGTTTTGCTGGTATAATATACCTGTATATCTATCCTGGTGACGTGCTCCTCATGTAGACATGGCCTAAAAGAGATTGTTTAGCTCATGGTTGCTCACTTTTCCCGTCACTGGGTGTTTCTTTTTGCCAAGCGCATTAATAGGAAAAGGCTTGAACTGTGTTTGATTCTAATGACTTCAGCTGATGAATTTTTGGCGCTTTCATTTCCATTCCCAGGCGATATGCTGTCCGTTATCGAGAGAAAGGGGAATCAGCAAGATGGGATTACAAAGAAGTGCCTAACAGACGGGTGTTAGTGGATAAGCTGATACCAGACACCATGTATGAATTTGCAGTGCGAATTTCAGAGGGAGAAAGGGAAGGCAAATGGAGTGTTTCCATTTACCAACGAACCCCAGAAGCTGGTATGTATCAAAATTATCTACACCCTGACATACCTTTTTGAAAAGTAGATCTACTGCAGCTACAGGGGGATCTATATGTCAGCAATGCTTTTCATGTTTTGTCTTTAAAATAGATGCACAGAAGGCATTGCGATGCAAACATGGAGTAAAAAAATATATGCCATTGTGTGTAACCATTACTTCTGACCTTAATTTCCAATCTTGTGTATTATTTCACAGCTCCTGCCAGTGCACCTGAAAATTTAGATGTTTGGCCAATAAAAGGCAAAACCACCTCTGTCACTGCATCTTGGGACCCTCTTGCAGAGAGTGAAGGAAAAGTAAAAGGTAGGTCATCTCTGCCAGTTAATAGATTGAGAGAGAAATTAAAGACAAAGTGACCCACAGAAATCCTACCATAGTAATAAATGGACACTACTGCTGTCTGTAATGAACAACTGTAGGGAGCTCAAGTTCTTCAAGAAGGGACTTCCACTCTGTGGCGAGCTCAGATAAAGGAAACCTTGTGCAATTAGCAGCTGACCATACCAATAATCTTCTCTTATTAACAATTGTAGCATGTGTGGGAGAGTTTTCTTCTTTCCAATTCTGCTTCAGCTTTTGCCACGTGCTGCAGTGAAGCCACTATGCTATGCCTGTGCTGTCACAAAGCCTTTGCCATCAAAATGATTGTGATGTCGCAAATACAGTCCTGTGATTTAACTCCCGTACCAAGAAGGCGAGAAAGGAGTTGTTTACAGAGGCAGTACAGTGACAGTTTGATTTAAAAAAAAGAGCATGGAAATCAGAAAGCTGGAAGTATGTTTCATGATATTTTAGAGTTTACCATAATGTGAAAGTCCCTCTTAAAGAAACAAGCATAAAACATTGATGTTTAGATATTTCACGTAGAAGCAACACTTACCACAGTAGGAGTGTATGTCAATCAGTAGTAATTTAATTGGATGGGATATGAGCAACCTTCCAGCATTTTCCCCCCAAAACTCCATATGCAGGTAATCAGCCTACTTCCACTCACCCGTGACTAAAGGAACCACTAGCTCTTCTCACCATCCCTTTAGAACATTATACAGCTTTTTTATCAGAAATGTGGAGTCACAGGAGTCAGCAAGCCAATGGCAGAGGGAGAAATCTACCTCTGCCATTGGCTTGCATATCCGCGCAAAAGACTTACATAATGTGCACTCCAAGGATGAAATCTGGCTCCACTAAAATCAATAGGAGTTTTGTCATGCACTTTAG
>ML677333.1:86979856-87051971 GCA_007922305.1 Dermatemys mawii
ACACTCCTCATCCTCTGCATCTTCTCCCATTTCTAAGCACACAGATAATGAAACAAAAGGTCAGAGACAAGGCAACTCTAATATTCCTTCTTCCCCTAAAATCCCTTTACACAATTTGCCTGCTGAAAATGTACCTCATGATATTGTGGAGGAAAAGCAAGTAAGTCTAGATTCTGTGCCATTAAAAAAAACAGGGTCCAGTCAGGTATCTCCTAAAACTCCAGAACACACTCCCTTGGCTTTACCATTGAATCGGCAGTCTGCTGTCTCTCGCAAGGTGGTCCAGAGCCATCAGACTAAGCCATACACCTCTTCTGTGCCAATTAAATCACCTACATTATCAACAGTTACAAATTCTCAAAGTCATTCACGCTATCCCTCTTCTAAATTAGTTCACTCTGATCCCTGGGATAAGTATGATGGCAAAGTGGCAGAGAGTAAAAATGATAGGTCAAGTTCTAGTTCTTCTTCTCATGATGGAGATTCACTTCCATCACTGCAAACAAAACTTCACTCAAGTTCTAATGCTCGCATGTTGAAGGATCCAAAATTAGCCACTGCAGCTGCATCATCACAGTCTGCTATTTCTGCTAGTCATACTTTGACTAACTCACGCATCCAATCTTCTGCTAAACGTAAGCCTGATGGAAGGGATGTTGATGGTGGTAATTATAATGAGGACACAGAAACAGACAGGGAAGAGAAAAAACAAGATTCTTCTTCTTCTAGGTTTAATTCTAGGTCTTTTTTAGGACAGACTGCTTCTGAACGTTTTAATTTTCTCAAGCGCAAGTCATCTCATACAATCAATAAATTTCCAAACAAGATCAGTAGTAGTCAAGAATCTAAACTACCACCCTCTAAACCCCCTTATTCTGCTGTCTCCTCAAAGATTCATCCTCGGACTAATGAACACCTAACCTCAACTAGCGCCACTAGGTTTAGTTCCAATATTGAGAGAGATTCTAGAGAACTGGAGGGTGAAGATGAGAAACCATTACCCTCAACTATTGCACGTGACCATTCACCTTCCTCTTCTAGACCGTCATCTTCAGCAGCAGTCTATTCTAGAAGAAGTCGTCCTTCGGTAGAGTCTAGTGCTCACCGCAGAGAGCCACTCAAAGAAAAATCACAGCTCTCTGATTCGGAAGATGAACTTCTTAGTACAGAAATAGAGGAAACTCCCACAAAATCAGGCTCTTTGCTTGCAGTCCGCCAGTCTTCTTCATTGCCTTCAACATCTGGGAGATCTCCCTCATCTACTAGTATTAACCACCACTCTAGTCTTAGTGTTTCTCACCAGGTAAAAAATGATCAGGATGCAAGGTCAAGAGCCTTATCGGTCTCATCATCTTCCACTGGGTCTTCATCAGTGGCTACTGCGGATAAGTATTCTCGTGTACAACCTTCTGCTTCTAAACAACAGCCTGATGATCAGGATAGTAAGGAGGTGAAGGAAACCTTTGCAAAATCAACACAAAATATACCTTTGTCTAAAAAAACTTTAACTGGAGGCTCTCATTTTTCATCTCAAAAACCTCTCCATTCAGAACCCAGCCCTTCTCAAAAGGCACATGCTGGTCAGTCTCAACTTCCATTCTCCTTATTAAATTCTAGAGGCCGGCTTCCTTCTCAGATCTCCCACAAAAGTAATGAAAAATTACAGGAAGATGAGGATGTGGCTGAGGAGGAGGAAGCAGATGACAGAATAGATGCCCGTTCTGTGTTCCCTAAAGATGTCTCTTCTTCTAGGAGAATATCTACCTCTTTGTCTCAGGGAAGTTCTAGCTCATCTCTTTCAAAGCTCCAGCAGTCAGTTTCTCAAATTAGTAAAGTTGATGAAAAACAAAAAAGTAGACATGATTCTCCAACTTCTTCCAGAGGATCAAGTTCATCTTTGCCAGCAGGCAGACATGTTGGACCCAGGGTAGTCACTTCAAATGAACATGTAGTAGACTCCTACAAACCATCTTCAGCTTCCTATCAATCAAAACCTGCTCAGTCAGGCTCTAGTTCCATCGCTGACACAGCAAAGGACAATTCGAATAGCAGGAATACTTTATCTTCAAAGTCATCCTCCACTTCTTTGAGACAAACTCATCCTTCAGGTTCTAGAGTACCTACTCGATTAGCATCCAAAAATGAGAAGAAATATGGCCCATTCCAGTCACCACCATCAAAAGTGGAACCTTCTCCAAAAGCTCCTTTCTCCCCTGTATCTAAATCTCGCCAGTCAGTTACAAAAGATGATGATGTGGGAGAAGTGGAGGAGAAACCCACATTATCTTCAGCTACAAGATGGTCGTCTTCCTCCAATTCTAGAGGCAGTACAAATATGAACGACAATGGTGCCAGGGATAAAAGGAAACCCATAGGCTCTCATTTACTACACAAAGTAAACTCTGCAGAAGAAAAAGAGGAGGAGGAAGAGCCTCCCACTTTAAAACAATCTCTTCCTGCCTCACAAGGCAGGTCATTGTCTTCTGTAGGCTCAAGAATTTCTCAGACCTCTAACAAACCACATACATCTTCTAAGCCAAGATTGGCCTGGCCACAGTCCTCTGGATCCATATCTGTGCCTTCTCAGCTGTTTCCCACACATACTGCCTCTCCAACTCTTTCTTCATCTGCATCCCCGCTCGTCCCCCGTCAACGACTACAAAGCTCAAGGCCACGAAACCTTTCCCAACGACAATTTGTTAGACCTCCATATAGACAAGGTAATATGTTTTTAATAATTTTATTGTCTTGCATGCCCCTCCCCCTACAGTCAGGTATTGGATGAAAGCTACATTGTTTCATCAGGATACAGGTTGAAATATATAATTCAGTGTACAGTATCAATCAGATTTTGGTAGTATCCAGGAAGCCCCATCAGAATTGGTTCTCCATTGTGCTGAGCACTGTACAAACACAGAGGGTCATATTGGGAGAGATCACAGTCCGAAAACGTGATACTACAATCTGATCTGACACACATGCCTCTGGGGTGTCCTGCAAAATCAGTCAGGCTCAGGGTCTTCCCAAGGGAATCAGATTACAGAGTCAATGACTATGTATGGAAACTGGGCAACACTAGTGTTGCCAATTTTGGCTGGATGTATTCCTAGAAGTTTCATCACATGACAAAATCTTTAATTAAAGATTAATCTTTAATTCCCAGAGACTCCAAGACAATCCTGGTTGGTTGTATATGAGAGTAAGTTCAGAATCTGATTTTTCAGAGGTGCTGAGCATCCACAGTTCCAATAGACTGAAGTGGTACTTGTGGATGGTCTGAAAATCAAGCCCTTCGGTTTTTTAGATCTGCCAGTTACCTCCATCAGTGTGATCTTCTTTACATCAACAGAGCAATGCACAGTAGCCAGAGCATTTTGGTGAATCAAAGCCTTTATGTTTAGTTTATTTTAAATACAGCTTTATGTGCTGGACATATACCTTTATGTGTAAATAATTTAAGCACAGTTTGTAATGACCATTGTATTTGTTCATGTTATAAGTGTGGTTTGGTTCTGTGTATGCACTTGTTAAGAATACTGAATATATTGTTTTCTCTATTTCAGGTAGCAATGGTAGGTCCAATCTTACAACAAAAACAAATATAAATGGGAAAATACTACCTGGTAACAATGGAAAACCAAATGGACAAAGAATAATCCATGGTCCTCAAGGAACAAAGTGGGTAGGGTGACCTTCTTTGCAAATTCAAGATGCTTTAACTTAATTTTTTTTTAAGAAAAGAAGAATAGAGCTCTTCTCCAAAAAGAATATAAAATGAGGTCAGACTGAAGGTCCCTTCTGGCCTTAAAATCGATGACTATAAAAAAATTCATTTATTTATTGTTGTGTGATTTAAATAGCTGATTTATGGCTTAAGGGGTTGTATTTTCAAAAGCATCTATGTAATTTAGCAGCATAACCACCCCCCTTGACTTCAATTAAGTTCCTTTCGGTTATGTGAATAGCAGTTGTGCTCCTAAGTCACTTAGCTCTTCTTTACATGGGGAAATTGACCAGCACAGCTCTTCTGAAATAACTGTTTCATAATAACTATTTCATTGTAGCTGCCTATATGGACACTCTTATTCCAGAATAAGAGAATCCACACAGACAGTTACTCTGAAATAGCTGCTATAGTGCTTTAAACTCAAACCCTATCTTATTGTGGAATAGCTTCCCTATGCAGACAAGCTCTTAGCACCAGATTTTTAAAGGTGTTTAGGCACATAAAGATACAGATAGATAGACATCTTGTAGGGTTTTCAGAAGCACTTAGGTGTCTAATTTCCATTGATTTCAATGGGAGTTAAGTGCCTAGTAACTTTTGAAAGTTCTACTAGGTGTCTGTTTCAATGTAAGAACATCAGATATGGTATAAGAGCTGCCATACTGGGTCAGCTCATGGGCCATCTTGCTCAATATTCTGTCTTCGAGAATGGCCTGAACTAGAGCTTCGGGGGGAGTGTACAGTACAGAGCAATTTTTGAACGATCCATTCCTGTCTTCCATTCCCAGTGCTGGTAGTAGGAGGTGTACGGTCACCCCAAGCATGGGGTTGCAATCCAGACCATCTTGGCCAATAGCCATTGATGGACCTATCCTCCATGACCTTAACCAGCTCTTTTTTGAACCCAGCTATAGTTTTGGTCTTCATACCATCCCATGAAAATAAGCGCCACAGGTTAGTTGTGCATTGTACGAAGAAATACTTGTTTGTAATAAACTTGCTGCCTATTTAATTTCATCAAGTGGCCCCTGGTTTTTGTACTATGTGAAAAGGTAGATAACACTTCTCTAGTCACTTCTTCCACACCATTCATGATTTTATAGATCTCTGTTATATTCCTCTTCCCCTCCCTCACCCCCTAGTCATCTCTTTCCCAAGCTGAACTGCCCTAATCTTCTTAGTTCTCCTCATACGGAAGCCATTCCACAGCCTTAATCATCTTTGTTGCCCTTCTCTGAACCATTTCCAGTTCCACTATATCCTTTTTGAGATGGGGGCAACCAGAACTGGACACAGTATTGACGGGGTAGACATTATAGTATTTTCTGTCTTGGTTTCTATCCCTTTCCTCATAGTTACCAATATACTGTTAATCATCTTTAGGTGCCTAAATGCCTTCTAAAATCTGCCGTTCAGGGCAAATCCCACCTCCCATGTTGATAACCAGCCTAGGTATGAAAGGAATTTTTATTTCTGCCCCACATTGATTTGTGCCTCACTCCTCAAATAGTCTCACTGAAATCAATGGGGATATTCACAGAGCAAAGTACTCTGCAACCTAAATAACAGCATAAGAATAAATAAATGTCATGGCATTTTAACATTCTCAGTATCTATTAGATGAACATATTCAAATACCTGTTGTGGAAGACATTTTCAAAATAGCATGAAAAACATGTACATGGGCATTTAAAAAATGTAAACTATTTTAATCTGACACTTAGCACCTGTCTTCCATAATGTCTGGCTTGTCACATGTGAACCTTTTGGTTTTCTTTTCTAAATGTATGAAAACATCTTTGGAAACAATTAAAAGGTGAGTAAAATTTTCAAAAGTGCCTACTGCCTGGGTTTCTAAAGGTCTTTAGGGCATTGCTGCACTCAGTGTTTCAATGCCTACCTGATTTGGAAGCCTAACACTTGTTTTCAGAAGTGGTTTAGGCACTTAGGAGCCTAACTACCACTGATTGACAATGAGATTTTGGCTTCAAAGGGCCAAAAGTCCCCTTTGAAAATGAGATTTAGTCTCCTAAATTATTTAGGCATTACAATGCTGAGCTAAGCAACTCCTAAATAGCTTTATAAACTTGGGCTTAAGTCACTTACAAACCTAAATACCATTTTCAAAAGTGCTTACGTATTTTTGGAGTCCTATGGACTTTGGCTCCTAACTAAGTGATTTTCAAAGGCACAGTTAATAGTTAGGGACTTAACTGCCATTTGTTCCTTTGAAAATCTCTCCCTCAGTGATTCAGGCACTTCTGAAAATTTAACTCCAAACTTCTCTCTTCCCCTGCTATTACTAATATGGTATAATTTAATTTCACATTCTTTCATGTCAGGTGAATTTCAGTACTTCTATTGCTGCTTTTTAGATTGTAGATCTCAACCGAGGGCTAGTGTTAAATGCTGAAGGAAGATACCTCCAAGATTCGCAAGGAAACCCCCTCCGAGTGAAACTAGGAGGTGATGGACGCACGATTGTTGGTAAGGACAGACTTTCTTCCTAAAGAAAAAAATAGTTTTCATATCCATGGTACAAAATTCTAGCATATATGGCAGAAATGGCATATTGATTTTATTTGGGGCTGGGTTGTGGCCCAGCTTAATATGCCGGCACAAGGCAATAAGGGGAATAGCCTCTTCACTGCATGGGTGTGAACAGGTACATCCTGCATGGCCGTGGTATTGCGCCCAGTAGTGTCTTTCTCTCCCAAGTAGGGAGAGTTTGACTCTCAACCTGATCAGAGCTGAGCCACTATGAGAGAAAGTAACCTGAACCCCCAAAAAGGCTGCATTGAGTTACTTCCTATACACAGCCAGCAAGGATGAGGATAATTCCAACTCCAGGCTCCTTCCAGGGGGAGCTCAGCTACACACCACCCCTTCTTTATACAAGGCGTTCATTGAACAAAGGTTCAATGTGGCCCTTAATAATATTTATATTAAAGTCATTCTCAGGGACTTTGACCAGGATTAGGACCCGGTTTTAACAGATGCTGGACAAACGCAAAGGTAGGTGCAGTCCTTCCCCCGAAGAGCTTACAATTATATCCTCTTCAATCTTTAAATAGGTATGGATATGAAATATACTGCACAGTGTTAACCTGCTCCTCCTCTATCTATTCAGCCTCCCCCACAGCTGTTCCTGCCAGGAACAGGGATAATTTGCAGGGGTGGTTTTGTTTAGGAACAGTTGTTTGTTGGGGGCTGCCGCTCACACCTATTCTGCAAACCAAGGCTGCTTTCCCTGTGCCCACATCTCCTTTTATCTCTTTGTAAATGTACCTGTAAATGTGCAACAGAATAGGGTTCTGTGACGTCTGGAAGGAGGCAATATTGGACACACAATGAGTGGAACCCACATCTCTGCTCCTGTGCCTGAGGCAGGGAATCAGAGGGCCATGACTCGCTATTTGACAACCCATCCCTTCTGCTTCCCTGATTGGTTGCCAGCCACTACGGCAGAGGATTTAGCCCTCTGGCTTCACATTGCCAGACAAAATTTGGCACATGAAATGCATCAGCTTATGATCTAGCCACAAACTAACTCCGAGATGGAAATTTGAAATGACTGCAGACTTTTTCCCTGAAGTGGATATTTTAAAGTGGTAGGTCATGTGCTAAAGTGACACTTAGTCTTCCTGTGGCTGAGATTTACTGGGGAAAGAAAAATCCCAGCTTTCTGCCAGTATTAATGTGTGGATTCTTAAAAATGCATCAATCCTGACAGCATCCCCTTTGAACAGAGGTGAAATAATACAAAGAAACGTAGATGTTTGCAGTACTGGATAAGACCCAAAGGTGCATCTAGTCCAGTATCCTGTCTTTGACAAGAACCAGCACCAGACACTTCAGAGGAAGAGGTGGGATAATCTGCTCCACCCCCAATTAGCTCTCATCCTGATCACTAATAGTTGGAGATCAGCTTAAAGGACCTGAAACACAAGGTTTAATATATTTAACTTTTGTTCCGAGTTGTCATAGTTAATGGGATGTTCTTGTTAAACATACAAATGTCCAATCTCTTTTTGCACCTTTTTAGATTTTTGGTCTCAACAACTTCATGTAGCAATGAGTTGCACAGTTCAGACCCCTCAAATGTACTCCAGCGTGGCCACAATGGTTCTTTTTAAAACCAAAGACCTGTTCTCTGGGATGTCCACGCTTTTAAGTCTCTTTCCTTATAAGGCTTCAACTTGTCATTTTTGTGTACTTTTAAAAAATATCATTTTAACTTTTGCTCAGAACTAGAAGCTCTGGAAAAATGTCTCTCTCTTTGGTTTTTGTAGTTCTCTTCAGTAAAGCTGGACAAACTATTTGTAGTGCACAATTTATCCAGGGAGTTTAGCCCTTATTTTTGTTTGGGAATTATCCATGAACAGATTTTGATTTTAGCTAATGTACTTATTATTCCTAATTGTTTGTTGAAGACTTTTTTTGCAAATGTATTCCATCCTATGGGCTGCTTTGTCTGTTTTTGACTCTTGGTTGTTTACTACTTGATATTCGGGATGAGTGATTGGTCCTTTAAGTCACATGGTATTATGATGGATGTGAAGGCTTTCTACACAAAGGGTGAGCCTTTCAGTATGTGAATATGAATACTGGGGTTCACATGGAATGAATTCACCAGGAGGCCTTAAGTAATGCAATGCCTTGTGCTGACCTCTCTGTATAGGGGTTGCTATCATCTTTGGTGAACAACTTTCCCAAAATGTTCAGGTGACCAAAAACTCCATTGCTTAGATATTCGTGGAGCAGCAAAATCTAATAATAATACCTAACCCTCATCTTGCATTTTTCAGTACATCTCTAGCATATGGTTATATATCTTTAAAATAAGCAAGCTATCTGGAATCGGCATGAATCATTTGAATACTGTTCTGCAGTATTCTCCTTCCTCTGCTCTCCAGTTTGCTCACATGGCTGATTTTCACACTTGAGAAGGGTTTCATGATATGGCTTGTCATTAGAAAATCTTAGTAGTAGGATCCCATCATGGATTTGGATTTGCTTTTGGATTATAGTTTGAAATGAGAGAGGCTGGATCCAAATCTGTGTGTCAGCTGGTATTCTCCCCTTTTACTCACAGATCCACCAGGCTGAAATGTTATTTCTGTTAATACAGCATCTGAGCAGGTGATATTGCTGGAAATGGCAATCAGAACAGATAGAGGGACATGGCATCTCTGTAGGGAAATCAGAGAGTGAGCAGAAAAAAAACATGCCCTCCTCATGAGGTGACGTACCTCATGTATCGAAGAACTCAGATCTTTGAAGGGGGTGTCCATAGTATCTGTACCAACACATGTATTCACAGAAAGACAAGGCATATTTCTTGCATGGAGTCCAGTTCTTTGAGATGCTGAATGCTTCTGGATCCTCCATGACCATGAAGTAATTAGAAGGTGAGGGCATCTGGCACCACAAGGAAGAATGTAACATCTCATGGAATCAGACCCATATGCACTTAGGCCCAGATTCTGAAATGTATTTAGGACCTAACTCCCATTGAAATCAACCTTTGAGGATCTGGCCTTAGAAACTAATCCTGCATTCCTATGCAGTCCAAATATGCACTAAGTCAGTTTCAGTTGCATCTATATGGACTGTGTGAATGAGCCAGTAGAATGTATGGTATATGTGGATATCTAGCTGTTTATGTACATAGATCTAAAGAACTATTTTCCCTCAATTTATCCACAGCATACTTTGTAGCTTTCTCTTTAAAATGAATAGAAAATAATAAAAAATAACTGTGAAATCACTGGTGATTACATATGAATCCATCTAAATAAGTCTCATGGACTCATGCGTAGTACACACAGATGAAACACAGTTACAGAGAACATCTGCTGTATCCATAAGTTAAAACGGGCCTTTTCTCTTGCATTGGAGCACCCTAATGGAGTGTTCATTTTTTTAAACCTGGCAGCTGGTGCATAACATTAGGGATCAGAGAATAAATCCTTTTACAATTGTTCATGTATGTTTTCTCCTACCTATGTGAGATGAAAAGTAGGTGTAATCTTTGCACGTGAGTGAAATGGATATATGAAACCCCTTCTGTGTGCTATTACACACTGCTGAATCACAGTCATGGAAAGGGCTGTATTCTCAGCATTCCAGCCAGCAGGGTTTACCTATTTTAAGTCAGGATTTACTATACTAGTTCTGATACACTCTTGGGAATCCAGCTCTTCAGAGAACAGCTAATAAAAATGGATGACACTGTAGTTTGTATGAGGCCCTCCTGAATCATTTCTCTATTTCCCCAGGTATGGGACTTTTGGGTTTCTAAATGGAAATCTGCTGATGCTAAATACCACGATTTAAAAACCTATAAAATCTGTAATTAGATATTTTTGTTTTGTTCTTCTCT
This sequence comes from Dermatemys mawii, assembly GCA_007922305.1. NCBI lineage: Eukaryota > Metazoa > Chordata > Testudines > Dermatemydidae > Dermatemys > Dermatemys mawii. Next base: position 86,989,969 of record ML677333.1, read on the forward strand.
TGTAGATGCTGGTGGTGCTCCAGTAGTGAGTCCTGATGGATTACCCTTGTTCGGACATGGGCGATTCGGTAAACCTCTAGCAAGTGCACAAGATAAACCAGTAGTGAGCCTTGGAGGGAAACCATTAGTTGGTCTTGAAATGATTAAAAAGACAACAACCCCTTCAACAACTACGACCACAATTCCCACAACAACCACAGCTGCTACTACAACCACAACTACAATCACCACCACCACTCCTGAACCAACGACTACTACGCTTCCGACAGAGAAACCGCCACCAACGTGTCCCCCAGGCACTGAGGCTCAGTATGATGAGGATGGCAAGTTGGTAATAGGGCTCGATGGCCTGCCCGCATGCAATGCAGAAGGTAACAATAATATAAACACAAATAGTAGGTGTGATGTTTCCTGGGGTAGCCAAGGTTGTGAGACACCTTGCTACCACCTGTCCATTGTCCTTTGTGTGTGCCTGCCATGGGTCAGTTCTCCAACTCCTCCAGCCATCAGCAACACAAGCACTTCCCTTTAGGCATCACAGATCCCGCAGTATCTCTACTGCTTAGCAACAAGCGCACTCCAACTCTTGAGTCCTCCAAGCATCTCCCTGGAGTGTCCAGCCCCTGGTCTTCTGGACACTCATCGTGTTCACAGATTTGTTGCTTCCAAATCTTACCAGTAGAGTGCATCTTACCAGCTCCACCCCAGATCATCAGTCTGTTTAACACACAGCACTGAGATATATTTTTAGTGAAATCAAAAATACATTTATTTGACATAGCACAGAGATTTAAGTTGTAGCAAGTAGAATCACTGGAAACATGATTGCATGTTATGATTTTATTTTATATATATTTTACAGCCTACTTGTAATTAATAAGATACTCTCCTGCCTTGTAGAGTATTGCTCACCCGAAATCCTTGCAGTGTTTAACAGCCAGGCTTAGCTTTGACCCTCCTTTCATGAGAGACACATGCTGTTAGATTGCCTCCCTATGCAAAGGATCCTGTGCTTCCTTACACCCCAAGATATGCCAGAACAATTCTTTATTTGTTCATAAACATAACACTTCCTGCTGTTTGTTTCATCTTGTAAATTTCCTCTCTTGTAGATTTTTCCATCTATTTAGCCCCTGGCTAAGTATGCAAATAGGCCTACATTGTGAAGCATACAATACACAGAACACACATGATCAGACAGCTGTCTCTTGCCTGTCACCTCCTTGTGACCTGCCTTAACACCAAGACTTTAAGAACATAATTTTCGGTATAGAGACACAGCTCCTTAAATATTGTCTGTACATACGTTTTGCGATGACTGTGATGACCAGTGGACCACTGACTCTTGGTAGAGACATCACACGCCATCCTTCAATGAACTGTTACGGATAAATCTGATCTGGGGATCCCTGTAAATCCCTATGTAACCCTTGTGCCCTCTGCCTGTTGGCATCTCTGTTACCCCCTATCCCCGAGTCACAGTATGTGTGGCTGTACTGCACAGATTCAGAAATATAAAATGAAAACTTTGTTTTTTAAAAGCTATCTTCTGAGCTTGCCAATGACAGCTAGTTGTGGAAGAGAAAGCTCGAGGTGTTTGCCATCTGACAAAGGCAAGAGGAATGTTTCAGTATTTTGCGGCGATCTGAAACAACACATTTGTAAAGAATCTCCAAGATGTGTCACATCACACATCATTACTGAGGCTCATAAAAATGAATACTTATCAGCTAGCTACAGGGGCCTGATCCCATTGACTTTCTTAGGCTTTGAATCACAGCCTTGATTGAGTTCCATGTAGCTGCCCCCTTTCCAGATGGCGTTGCTGCACTGTATAAGTTAAAGTAACTAAATGGTCACTCTTCTGGCCACCATCCTAGGTCTTTGGCTTCTGAACAAATGGCTGCATCTTTAAAGGTTGACAGCATAATTCTGTGAGCTTTAATATACTTTCTTCACCAGGAAAGGGATTGTAGGGCTGTAATTTTATTCTCTCTCAATCATTTCCATATCACATGTGCTCAGTTTACAAGCTAATGGCCAACCCTGCAAGCTCAGGTACCAGTTCAGTGAAGTACCTAAGCTCATAACTAATCTTAAGCATGTGAGAACTTTGATTTTCAATAGGACTCCTTATGTGCTAAAAGTTAGGCATATGCCAAATTTCTCTGCTGTCTTGATTGGGGCCTCAATTTGGGATACGAAAGGCAGTCTGGGTTCATTCTGCTTCTAGCCTCATCATAAGCAGCTATTAAGTAATATTCTGTGTTTTATGGCCTGCTTCCTTTCCACTAAGTGACAGAAATGCCATTGACCTCAGTAGAAGTAGAACTGAGTGCTTAGAATTTAGCTGACAATTTTCTTGATGATGCATGGAGCACACTATAAACGATCTTGCTTTTCTGTAGCTGTATTGCCTCTGCACTGTCCTGCCAGTAACAATAAAAACTTGTTTTTCTCACTGAAGTGGGAAGATGTGCTTGAAAGCCATAGTGGGTGCAGACCTATTAAGCAAATAGGTGGTCTTTTTGTACTGTCACTGTTCCTACTATAATCTTCAGCACTTTAATCCCGAGGAACCTGTTATCCAGTTTTCCCTATACTATTTGCCTGATGACACGCATGATCACTTGAGTTGCAGCAGTTCTGTAGGTGACCCCTCTTCAGTTGATTATAAATAATTTGCAGAAATTCCCTCTTTAACATGATTACCTAGTTTAACTCTTCAATCATGTCTCCCAGTGCTATGGTAGAAGGATGGAGATATTTGCAATGAACAGCTGCACTATACCAACAGATATTGGGGTTGCTTACCGTTACCACACTTCACATTAATTTGGCATGCATCCGACGAAGTGGGTATTAGCCCACGAAAGCTTATGCTCTAATACTTTAGTTAGTCTTTAAGGTGCCACAGGACTCTTTGTCACTTCTGCAATTCCAGACTAACACGGCTACCCCTCTGATTCTAGACACACATTAATTTTGTATGTCTATGGGTTGCCTTCATCTGTTCATGAGAAGCAAGTGCTTTATGGAGTCTCGTCCGCAGATTTCATAGTCTAGATTCCCAGCTGGTGCCAATCAGTGTAACTCCATTGACTTCTGTCACTGTATCACACTGCTTTAATGATTGCAGGCTGCTGGGTCCATCTGTAAATAACAGAGGTGAAAAGTGAGATTTTGCTGCAAAGTGCAAATTCAGACTCCAACACTTTCTAGCTCTGAGCAGAATTTGGGAGCTTGGCCCATCTCTGTGAACTATGCCTAGCTCAGATGGGGAAACAAAGGCACAGAGAGCTAACATGATTTCCTCAAGGTCACCCAGCAGGTCAGTGGCAGAACCAGAAATAGAACCCAGGTTTTCAAGGTCCCAGCCAAGAGCTCTGTCCACTAGTCAACACTGCATCTCCTAGCTGTTAGTTCTCGCTTGCTCTCTTTGGTCATTTTTTGAATATGAGTGGATTGTAAACAGAGATCGAAACCGTCTTGCTCATTATAACTATGTTGCCTCTTCAGTGTTCTAACCATAGGAAAAAGTTGTTTTTGTCAGTAAAGTAGAAAGATATAACTGAAAGAGACACAACGAGCAGATATAGATTGTCAAGCAAGACAAATAGCATGTCATTCCTTGTTGCTGGGGCAAGATCGGCCTGGCTCTAAGTGAATAAAGTAGAGGTCCATACAGAACTTCCTTTCCCCACATTAAATATAAAGCAATGACCTTGTTAGTCACTGTATCTCTGTTATAGCAATACAAGCTAATGACACTGCCAAATTTAGATCTGAAGTAAGCAAGAACAAATTCACCAAAGTCAATTTTGTTGAGTTTGCGTACACCATGTCTAAATTCAATCCACTCAGCATTGGAAAGCAGCATCAGAAAACAGCTCCTTATATTTAAAAACTGGACCTGGACGCACCTACTGAATTGTCCCTCAGCCCCCCGTTTATAGAAGACTGTAACTGGATTTAGAAACAGACAATATAAATGGTCTCTGCGGAGCCGTGCTATCAGTTTAGAAAGCACAGAACAGATGGAAGGAAGAGACACGGGCAGCTGATGATGAGCTGAGAGATGGACACAAACGTCTTCTACAAAAACTGCCATGGGCAGAAGATTGAGGAATCTCCAATCAGCTGTACTGGGTGAGTAATCTGTCTGAGAGATTTTATTGCCTTTTATAGGCAGAATTGTTGTTGTTTTATATTCTTAGTATTCATTATTTAGCAGGTAATCTTGTGTAACTGTTTTGGACCATGTATACATCTGTGTGTGTATAGAGAGAGACATACAGAGCCAAAGAAATATTAACTGTAATCTCTGTTCAACAGTAACACAAGTAGGACTTCGCTGTAGGTGCCCTTAAATCTTGCCACTGACTGCATTTATTTTTATTTACTGCACCTATGTGATTTGCAGTTTTCCTTATATTTAGAATGGGGAATTATTGCGGCTGTCACTTGGTCAGGCTTCAGCATGAGAGAGCTTTGAATTTCAATTGGATTTAGGAACCTTCCTCCCTTAGACTGCTTTGAAAATCGCAGCCTTAACTATGAAATGTGTCTTTAAGAGTACCACGTGGGTGTGGTGTGGGTGGATACTCAGGTGAAAAACTGCAGACATATGCACCTTTGACTGCCTCGCATGCTCTCTGCCACCCATTCTAACATCCCAAACTGTTAGCAGCTTCTAAAAACCACTGGCTGTTTATTTTAAATCAAGACTGAACAAAGTCTGCTTCTTTCTCCTTATTACAGTGGCCTGAGACCCAGAATGGACTGTTCAGTCTGGGACCAGTCACAGATTTGAGGTTTGATATCTCACAGTCCATCAAGGTCGGAAACAGGGATCTTTATAATGCTGGGAATGTGAGATTTCCGGCTTTCCAGTAGAGAGACTTAAGCTATATCTACACTGCACAGTTAACCCAGGCTCTTACCTGGGTTTTAGCCTTAACCTGTCTACCATCCATGCAGAAAAGTCTCTGACCTGGGTTTGGAGGTGATTTAAGCCCAGGCTGGCTAGCACCCTGCCCACTGGGACATCCTTCTTCTCTGTAATAAGATGAAACCTTTAAAATCATGTCACTATAATATATGGGAAAGCTATTTGGGATCATTTTAGAAGTTTCTAAACTCTTATTAGTTAGGACCCCCCTCTTGTCTGTGTGATTTGACTCTTGATAATGGAAACACAGGTGGAAGTTTATGATGTAGTGTACAATACCAGTAAATCTCTCTCAGGCCCCAACCCTGCAAACAGATGTATTAGTGCAGGTCTTTGTGCCTGCAAGGAATCCTATCGATGGGGCCTAAAACATGTGTGTGACGTTCTAAGTACATGACCATCATGTGGTATTTGTTATTGGCACTCATTTGGGATGATCCGCATAGTCATTTTGTGGCTTTATCACTGGTGAGAAGGTCAGCCAGACCAAATTCATGCTGAGAAAACCACTATCCTTCACCCATGGCAGCAAGAATTCACCCCCATCTTTCTTTTGTTAGCTCTTTTTAGAAAAGAATATTTGCTTGGCCATTTGTTCCTTTTCCATTGTTCATAGTATGTCTTCATGCCAGGGGTGGGCAAACCTTTTGGTCTGAGGGCCACATCTGGGTATAGAAACTGTATGGCAGGCCATGGATGCTCATGAAATTGGTGTTGGGGTGTGGGAGGGACTGAGGGATCTGGCCAGGGTTGCAGGCTCCATGGTAGAGCCAGAAATGGAGAGTTCAGGATGCAGGAAGGCCTCTGAGCTGGGGCAGAGGGTTAGGGGTGGGAGAGGGTGTGAAGGCTCTGGCTGAGGTGCAGACTCTGGAGTGGGGCTTGGGATGAAGTGTTTGGAATGCAGGAGGATGCTCCAGGCTGGTACCGAGGGGTTTGGAGGGTGGGAGGGGGATGAGGGCTGGGGCAAGGAGTTGGAGCATAGGAGAGGGTAAAGGGTGCAGGCTCCAGGTGGAGTTTACCTCAGGCAGCTCCTGGAAGCAGCGACATGTCCCCTCTCTGGCTCCTACACGGAGGCTCGGCCAGGCAGCTCTGCTGCATGCTGCCCTGTGTGTAGGCGCCACCCCTGCAGCTCCGAATGGCCGCGGTTCCCAGCCAATGGGAACTGCGGGGATGGCATTTGTGGAATGTAACCCCCTGGCTACCCCTACGTGTAGGAGCTGGAAGGCAGACATGCCACTGCTTCTGGGAGCCATGCGAAGCGGCCCCCGACCCTGCTCCTCAGCTAGAGCCCTGGAGCAGGGTAAGCCCTGGATCCTGCTCCGAAGCGGGAGCTTGAGGGCTGGATTAAAACGGTTGGTGGGCTAAATGCAGTCCGTGGGGTGTAGTTTCCCCACCCCTGCTTCATGCTGTCATGGAAATGCTTTGTTTTCCAGTATTGGTAACTATTTTTGACTGTAATTATTCTTTTATAGCTGTTCTTTACAAGGGACTGAGGTGGAGACAGATATTATCTCTATAGTTTTTAGTAGTATTACTGCTAACTCAGGCCAACTCCCTTTCTGGCACTTTTTTCATTATCTTTTGATTCCCTTTTTGTGATTCAGTTTACTTTAGTTAAGAATTTTCTTGGGCTTATCTCACTTTCATTATGGCAGCAGGTGGTTTTGGCAGAGACCCACTTTAAGAAAAATCAAATGAGCCCTTGACGCTCTTCTTGGCGTGCTTCACCCCTCCCCATCATTCTGAGTTTTATATGGAAATCCTTTATATCTTCCCTGTTACCTTTGTCTCTTTTGCTTATTCTCCACCTTTGGCAATTCAAGATGAATCTAATTTCTTAGGCAGTCTAGGTATTTTATAGTGTCTGTCTATGTTTATACAGTCCCCATTACCAGAGGAGTTGAGCATTTTAGTCTTTTAATATGCTTATCCTCATATTAACCACGAGAGGTAGGAATTAGCCCTGTTTTACAGATGAGAAACTGAGGCACAGAGAGGCTAAGGAACTTGCCCAAGATCACACAAGAGGTCTGTGTCACAGTAGTGACTTAGGTCTTCCAAGTGCTAGGTTAGTGTTCTAACCACTTGGCTATTCTTCCTCTATGGTATAAATCTGATATAAGGACGTGTTTAACAACAACACGGCAGTTTTTTTGGGTCCATTTTGACCATATCACTGATTGCATCTTGAAGACGCATCATAATATCTCCATGAAAATAACTGAGGGCCAAATTCCAGTTCCCTTTATATTAGGCAGTATCTTATTCCACAAGCAGACACATTGACTTCAGTGGGACTGTTCATGGAGTAAGGCTGCCTTGAATCTCATCAAACCTTTCAAAATCTGGCCCTAAAAATGTTTCACAGTATTATTTTTAATAAAGGCATTGGCTGATTTTTCTTTAAAGCTTAAAGAACCTTTTAAATACTAATATTTCTTTCCTTTCCAGGGTCCAGTTTGCCAGAAGCTCTGGCTCACGTTCCATTCTTCGCAAAAGAGGCATTCTATCATTCACGGATAAACGCAAATCCATAGAGAGCCTTATTGCGTGTTGCAGAAAAACCAGCTGTTCCTCTTTAAAAGTACAGCCTGTCAAGAGCGTCGCTGCCAATACATCAGATTGGAAGTGCGAAAGGACAGGACACTTCCTGCATCCTGCAACATACACATGACATAGGTTGAGAAATATTAATCCCCACTTCAGAGCTATGAGGATTTCTACGGGGAATAAATGTTTGCTTCACTCTGCATAAGATTTCCGTAACCTCAGCTTGACTGCCTAGACCAATGTTTGACTCATGCAATAAAACAGCCTGCCCTGTCTGGGTGAACATCCTTGAGACGAAAGCTCCTCCAAGGTGCCTATTTAACAACTGCTACATTACATTTGAAGGAGGATAACCAGTTCCTCTAGAAGGCTACCAATATGCCCCAAACTTCAGCTACTGCTCTATCCTGAATGATTCCAAAAGGTGTTTTTGCACTGTCTATCTCCTCTGTCTGGGTCTGTAGTAGAACAATTATTCTTCCAGAGTCTGATATTTTGCCACCATCAGTACTTGGCTTCCCGAAAGACTTGGACTGTAAGTGCCAAAAATGCCACCACGTTATACTAATTCTTTGGCAAAGTCTGTTAATATTTGGCAGCATACTTGCTCGTCCAAGCACAATTTATTGTCAACATTTCACTAGATTCAGCAACATTTAACAGAAAAGAGTTTGGCAGACCAAGCATAAATTTCCCAGACGACTCAATCTTGGATGTGCCCAGACTCAGAGAAAAGGTAGTCGTTTTTTTGTGTTTTGGCTGACTTGTGGTGAATGTGGAAAAAGTCTAGTGAAGACGAGGAAGTTTGTAGTTCTCATGTGGTAGCAGGTTGAAGTAAACCCTACTGAGGAGTCGAGGGAGCTACAGTCAACATAGGAGGAGCTAACTGAGGAACTACAGTCAACGTAAACATGAAAACACATAAAACAGAAAGTTGCGGGAGGATTTTGTTTGTTTTGCAACAACTACACCATTTCTGTGCCACAGCTCTGCCAAGCAAATACAGCCCTCTAAATTGGAGAACTTGACGAAACACAAAAGAAAATACAGTTTCTCTGTGTAATCAGACTATTGTCTTGACAAGAAGTAATTAAGCTGGGAAGCATTAAGGAGTGAAATCTGCCTATTAACACTTTTGGAGCTTCATGTATATCTGATACTCAGTAATTTATCTGGCAGTATTCAAAAAAGGAGTGTGTACGTTATAACTAGTGATCAATACCAGCTGCCTATGTTGGGAAGATTCACTGTCTTCATCAAAAGATGCACTGGGTCATATGCTAGCTTGGCAGATGTCCAGTAGACATTTACTGCTTTGTATGATCTCCTGTCAGTCAGCTGCACAAGCTTACAATGAAAAAATGTCAAACTTTTGCTTTGTTAAAGTCTGACAAGAATTAGCCAATTTCCTGTATTTTCAAAATTTGTTCTGGCACTAAAATTACTGCTGAGTTATACAAGCTAGAGTTTCAGGGTTTGTTTTTTTTGTCTGAATGTAATAGCAAGAAGTAGAAAATGAACGTTTGTACAGTATGTTTATTCTCTAATAAAAAGAAATGAGACTTGCCAATATGGTTCAGATTTTATTTTTAATTCTTCAATACTGGAAATTGAAATTACTCAACACACGTCTTAATACCTTTAACATAACTAACATTTCCTGTATTATTAAGAACAACAGTGGGAAGGTTACCTGTCTTTAGAAAGTATCCTGTACAGAACAATGTTAAAGTATGAAATGTGTCAAGTAGTTGGATATATTAATATAATTTATACTGGTGTGTTCAACTAGATTACATGAATGATAGAGTGTGTTCATGTGTACGTGTATGTACAAGTATGTTTTGTGTACACACATACACAATATGTTTTATATAGATGCCTATAGTATAATATATGACCAGCCTTGCATAATTCTACTTGGAATGAGGTCTTTTGGTTTTGGGTTTCTTTGGAAAGGCAGATAATTTTTTTTTCATTGTCATCAAGCATCATGGTCAAAGAGATTTTGTGCCTGAGCTGTTAAAATATTATGGAAAATGTAGCTGAGATCAGTAACCATCTATGGTAATCATTGGGTCCATTACAATTGGTGGCCCTGCCTATTAGAATCCAGATAGTTTGGGATCGTGTCCTACAATCTATAGAGCAGAAGTGAGAGAAAAAGACTTCAAAAGGTTGACGCAAGCCTCCCAGAATTCAGATATATATCTAAACCTTCTGAGGTCTTCCTCTTGCTCTTATTCATGTGCTGTCCTACATTCTAACCATATCTACCTCCCGAAGCCCAGTTCTTCATTTCTGATGGCCTCTAACAGGGCCCTACCTTTAATGGAATCCATCAGGATGCTCCTATTTTCTCAGTACTGTTCTGGATGGCTAGTCTAGGTCTTGTGTGCTCTGTGGCTTCCCTCAGCCATGGGCAATGTAAAATGCATTTCTCTCACTGCAAGGAAAGCCCCAAACTCACAAGGTAGCAATTGATCCAGGAGAGAATCCATGACCTGCAGAGATGCTGAAGTGACTTATAGGGGAGGAAGGAAGTCTATTACATACACACACAAGGGTAAACACCCCAACTGTCTTGCATCTAAAACATTTTGAGCAGAAGTTTCCTGTCATTCTTATTTTATCTGAGCTGCTTCACCCATTCTTGAGTATAAATGCAATGGGTTTTTGCCATGAAACCACAAAGGGTCAAATCCTGATCTGGCTGTTACAGGGACGCTAAGCAAGGCAACCTTTGCTCCAAGAATCCTGTGGCCCCCCCGGGGGGGGGGGGCAGAATTCCTGGAGGATACCCTGCTGGGTATTTTGTACAGCAGCTTCCCAAGAAGCAGCATCGTGCCTCCTGGCTAGCTTGTGCTATCACCCATTCATCTACTTTAGATATTCATAGTGCACCTGTTATGTGATTTGGAACCATTGCTGCTGTTGTCTCATTACTATATGGACTAAATAGCTTCCAGCTTTTATTTTAAAATTTGTTCAGAGAATAATGGCGGGAGGCAAATATCATTTAAACATTGTGCTTTCTTTTCTTCTTCCTTCAATAGATACATTCTCAGGGCTGGATATGGACGTGACAGCAACTCCAGAGGCATATGTGATCTATGACGAAGGTACTGGTTGATTAGGAAACTCCTTTGCAAGTGCTGTGTGGTCTTGTCTCCCCTCCTTCTGAAACACTGCACTGTAAAGAATAAAGCTGCATCATGTTGGATGGGAACTTAGGCAGGATCATGAGGTGGAGCCGTGCTTCTTGGTTTCAAAGCAGTCCTGTGGAGGTTGTGAAGAATAGAGGCTTCCAAGGGGATTTTGAATGGAAGTAACTCACAGCCAGAGCAGTGGAAAGGAAACTTAAGCCCAGTATTCTCAAATCATTGAAGCAATTTCAGCAAATGTGACAATGGGTGTGTCTACACTGCAGTGAAAGGGGTGACTGCAGCACATGCGGACATATGCAAGCTAACTTTTATCTAGCTAGCTCAAATAACAATAGGAATGGCGCTGCAGCAGGATGACTAGTAGTACAAGGTGAGGGCCCCATCTGGGAACCTGGTAGACTCTGCTGCCTTGGCTTCACTGTTGTTGTTCGAGTGGCAGTCATGTCTTTGATTGCAATGTAGACCTACAGAATGTTTGAAAGGTGATCTCCGAAGTAGAGTGTCACAAATGGTCCGGTTGAGCGCTGATTCTCTGTTACCCCATTAATGTGCTTGAATGGATTACATTAATGTACATTAGTGGGGAATCAGGAGTAGTGGATCTCCATGCCACCCTGCCCTTTTGCTCCTACTCCACCCCACACCCGACTTCCCCTTACATCAGTGATGGAGCTGGCTTAGTTGCAGCAAGACTGCCTTCTCCAGCAACCTACCAATGGAGATTCCTCTTTGACTTTGTGCCACATAATGTCAATGTCAATTTAACAGACTGAAGACACTGGCCCAGAAAGAGCTTGAATTGATGTCATTTTAGAATCTGTCTGCTTATGACTCAATCCGTGACCAAAAAAGACATTTTTCAATGGGACACTGCTTCAATCCTGCTCTTATCTTTCCTGTTACAGAATCCAGCCCTAACCAAAAATCAGCAAAGTTGCTGAATTAATCTAAAACAGAAAATAAAGCTGCTCTGCATGCACTAGGAAGTTGTGCTACAGATTTTCCAGCTCTCTACAGCATTGCAAATATGTTCTGCAACCATCCTTTTTATTCTATATTTAGAATATAAATGTGCCCACAGTGAATGAGATCAAATACACCTTGATTAATCTGCAGAACCCACAAGAAATTCAGACTAAGATGCATAAAAAGAGAAAATAATGAGGCAGAGAGAGAGAGAGATTTTTATAGAGCTATCCCAACATGTCATTTATGACCTTTCGATTTAATAAATCTAAAACTTCAGCTGAAGAGGAAATATCCACTGCCAATATTTAAATTCTAGATTTCTAGAAATGCCTTTGTCTTCTGCTGCTCTGCCCCTTACAATTTTCATATTTTTGCTTAACCTCCCCATGCATTAATGTAGCTAAGCACAGACATTAGTTAAACCCAAAGTTTTTTAGTAGTAACTTTTGTGGCAGTATTTATAGCTCTATGCTAATAAAATTGTACTTGTTGAATGCTACCCAGGGATTTTAAATCATACCAGAAAAACATTTAAGAGACCCAGGGAAAGGAGAGCGAAACATTTTGAGAGAAATACTTGCTAGGAACTGAGCACTTATGTCTTTGGAGAAAGTGTCTTGGTCAACCTATGAGAAGAAACATAGGATAAAATCCTCCCTGGGCAGAAAAGCCGGTGTGAGACCTAGCTGCCACTTCAATCCCATGGAATTAGAGTTTAAGTGGGACTTCCAGGGTAAACAGGCCTTTTTCTGGCCCTCTGCAAAGGGGTGACTTTCACCCACCAAGCACAGAGAAACTATACCATGAGAAACAGATCTGGTCAGATCTTCCAATGTGTATTTAATTTCATTCTACTAAAGTCCCCTGTGTAGGGAGGCTCCTCAAGCGGTGGAGAGCTCCTGTAGTGAATTTTATGCCACTTCCTTCCTGCAGTTGGCATGGGGTGGGACGGGGGCACGAATGGCTGGGGGAGATGGCAGGGGACCAGGATTCTTTTGCTGTCAATGTCCCCTGGTGTCCATTGGCAGCCAGTCTGAGCCTCTGGGTAGTTCTAACTGTCACCAGGTTACCAGACCAGTGGGAATCCATTCCAGGATTGTAAAATGGATGGTGCAAAGGTGGTTTACAGCCCCCTCTCCTCCCCTCCCCTGCAGCTGAGGATCTGGCCTCGGTTTCTGAGCTGGCTTACCCTCAGGTTTGCAGGGTGTGAGCGCCAGCTCGGAATCCTGCCATACGAAGGTGTTAGTTTATCATGGTAAATTTTACCTGATGAGTTTGCATGAGGGCTGAGTTAGCAATGAATTCAGCTGGGGATCTTCTGGGTTTCCTTATTTCCTGCTCTTCACCCCTAGAAGACAACAGGATGACTACAGACCTCGTGACTTTTAGATCAAAAGGAAAAAACAGTCCACTTCCTTGACCTAGACTTCCCATAATAACACCACCAAAGAAGTACAAAAATAACTGATTTCAGTGGCTGCTCTCTGGAGAGGATGGAGAGAGATTGATGTATATGACTTATAATTTGGGGGCATTCTGATAGCATGGCAAAGATGGTTATATAAGACCCATGATGAGTAGGCGAGATCAAACCTTTCTGAAAAACAAGCACAGCTCTCTAGTGAATATAAGACCCTTAATGCCAAATAAGTGCAGTGAGTCAGCCTTCTTTTTGAATTTGTCAGTTTGTATTTCAAATTCAAGTTTTTTGTTTTTCTACTTGATTCTTTATTTTCTGATGTCTCACTCTCTTGCAAAAGTATTGTTTTCCCCATGAACTGGTGCATATGTTTATTGTATCTGACACGTATGCATATCTCCTGTTGCATGTCCCACTCTTTAATATCATTAGGCGTTCCATTAAAGTCAGTGGCACTTTTGCTGTTAACTTTAATGGGAGCGGATTGGGCTCTGTGGATGGCTTGTATATATTATCAATAGACATATTTTTTAAAATGCATGTTAATTGCTAGAGAGAACAGACTTGCTTCTTCCCTTTGAGTTCCTTTTAAATCAAACTTAAATCCCTTCTTGCACTTTTTATAGTTAGTAAAGCAAACTGAAGAAAAATGGAGGCTTTCCTCATCCTTATTTTGGTGCAAAGACTGTTTGTTTTGTTTAGTTTGCTGGGTAAGTCCTGGGAAGAAGAGCAAAGCATGCTCTCCTCTGACTTAAAAATCAAGAAGAAGTGTGTGAACCCTGTGATGTGAAGTCTGCTGGTGAATGTTGCTTTAGTTTTCTCATCATAGTTTGTAATGAGGGAAACTACAAGTTCCCTTTCAAGTTTAAGCCAGTTTAACATGGAACAAGCTAATGTTGCTAACTCTTCTTTGTGTCTTCTGAAGACTATGAGTTTTTTGAGAGCACTTTGCCTCCAACCACCACCATGATCACTACTACAACTGCTGCTACTACTACTACAGAAGCAGTGCCTGAGACAGAGTATCCAGAGATTAGTGTTGCCGGCTCCGATCCTGTGTCAGAATTTGACTTAGCTGGGAAGAAACGATTTACTGGTGAGCTCAGTAGTTGTTATATTTTTGCTGAATAATAAGGTAAATAGTTCATGTTCTAGCTGCATCGTTCTATCTGGTGAGAAGATTGTGCACAAATCTGGCTAACTAGTCACAACTCTTCTTGATATTGTACAGTGCTTTGAGACATTATCACAAGATAGACATGAGCTAAATCAGTTTAAATTCATGCTTTTAGTAAAACTCGTGCAGCTCTCATTGTAAACAAGCACTCCAATGGGAAACCAGGGTACAGTTCTCTTCTGTTACACCAGTGGAACACCACTGATTCAGTGGCATTGTACACTGATGTATCTCAGAGGAGAATTTCTTCTGCCAGGATATTTCATTCAGAAAGTATAGTATGGGAGAATAGGGAAATGGAACAAAGTCTAAGAGTGCTGATAGGTTTTACATGTTCATAAACTTCTTGCTTTGTTTTGTAATTGTAGAAAGAAACAATAAGAGGTGGAGCTGAGCCAAAAAGTTTGGATCTGCATGCACAGGCCAGATCCCCAGCTGATGTAAATCAGCGGAGCTTCATTGACTTCTCTGTAACGATTGTTATTTATACCAGCTGAGGATGTTGTTCTGAAATCTTATCGAAGTCTTGGGGGTACATTGCTAGGGTGTTTCAAGGGCCAGAGAGCACTGCATTCCAGCAACCCTCCTTTGATATGGTAGCTCCTAGGGGACTCTTAAAGGCCATCAGACCTTGCATTGAGGGTCAGTTCAGCTTCAGGACTGGGAGAGCAAAACAGGTGGCTTAGAGCCACCTTTGATTCATGCCATCCCCTCAACGTACCTTTCAGCTGTGTGGAGTTCTGCTCTGGAGCAGCTGAGGATTGAGCTCTTGTTTACCATGGTTTGAGGAGTAAAATACTTTTGACTTAAACCAAAACTTTTTCAAATGAGTCTTCAACTCCTTCCTGTCTAAACCTGACAGGATGGTCCTATTCTTTCAGGAATCCTGTGTCTCAGTCTGTTTAGATTAGAAAGCCTTGTGATGGCTAAAATGAAGTAGATTACAAGCTCTGGCCAGACTCCCTATGAGGCGGGAAATCCAATAAGCTAAACTAAGAACATTTTTTTATGAACACTTCAGGGCACTAGGGGGAAAATATTATCCTCCAGGGAACTGTATTATTGTAACCAAATAAACATTCCAAAGGTGAGCATTAGAACTCGAACTGTTTCTTCAAATGTTAAAATGACTGTGGACATTGTCCCTCTGGCTCCAGGCCCCCTATAGCCTTCAGGTGTGACACCGCAGGTGAGCCGTTCCTTACTTTCCCTCCATCTGGATATAGATAAGTCAAAAAGAGATCTTCTGTGCAGGAAAGAACACCCACTTCAGAGGGTTTCATTTATTAATGACAAAGATTAGCATGCTCCTTTAGCCACGGGGCACTCTAGACCAAACCCATCCCCTGGTGCCAGAGCGTCTAAGTTGCCGCCGCTCCTTCCCTTGGAGAGCAGCCTCATGTTCCTTCTTTCAGGGTAGATCTGTTCTCTTCATCTTGAGAACAGTCTCTGGTTCCTTGTCTCAGCTTACTCTGGTATCCTTCACCCAAGGAACTATCTCTGTCTCTCTGGAGTCCTCCTAGGCTACACTTGTTCCTTCCCTGGGAAGGCTATCACTCCCTTCAGAGCCACCTTCCTCCTGAGAGTACTCCCCCTGGTTCTCTGAACTCAAGCAGCCATGTGGTAGGGTTGCAGGTGCTGGTCAGCAAATTGACCATAGACCTCTGGGACTCCCACACTCTATCCAATCCCCCTGTCTCCTGACCGCCCCCGCCAGAACCTCCACCCCATCCAACCCCGCCCTGCTCCCTGTCCCCTCACTGCCCCCTGGGACTCCCTATCCCTTATCCAAGCCTCCAGCCCCCTTATACCATGCTGCTCAGAGCAGTGTGTCTGGAAACTGTGCGGCCTGCCAAAGCTAGACACACTGCCCCACTCCCTTACAATGCCTCTCAGAGCAACAGGAGCACACAGCACTGCCAGAGCCAGCCCCGCCGCTGCAGTGTTGCCTAGAAGCAGTGGGCCAGAGCACTGCACGCACCGCGTGCTGAGGCTCCGGGGAAGGGGCAAGGCAGGGGAGGGACTGCAGGGAGTCTTCCCAGCTAGGAGCTTAGGGGCTGGGCAGGACAAGCCTGTGGGCCATAGTTTGCCCATCCCTGAGCTAAAAGGACCAAAACTCTGTTACTTAAACTACATTCATTAGATAGAGTGACCATACATCTCAGTTTGGCTGGGATAGTCTTCCTTTTAAGCCCTAGACTCATAGACTTTAAGGTCAGAAGGGACCATTATGATAATCTAGTCTGACCTCCTGCACACTGCAGGCCACAGGATCTCATCTACCCACTCCTGTAGTAAACCCTTAACCTACGTCTGAGCTACTGAAGTCCTCAAATCATGGTTTAAAGACTGAAAGGTACAGAGAATCTTCCAGCAAGTGAATCATGCATGCTGCAAAGGAAGGCAAAAAACCTTCAGGGCCTCTGCCAATCTGCCCTGGAGGAAAATTCCTTTCTGACCCCAAATATGGTGATCAGCTGAACGCTAAACATGTGGGCAAGGCTCACCAGCCAGACCCCCACGAAAGAATTCTCTGTAATAACTCAGATCCCGCCCCATCTAACATCCTCTGTCCTGGAGATCCCAACTTTTTTGGCAAAACTGGGCATTTGACCCATTTGCTCTTATTAGCTGGTTCCATTTGCTCTTGCCAACTGATGATCAATCACCCAGTTTTCAAATGGAGGGGCTCAGAGGAACATTCATGGGGAGAGAGTGCCTGGTGACGCCAGGCAGCTTGGGACAGTCCTGCTCAGTGTTCTGTTTTCTGCTTTAGGGAAACATGGTCACCCTATCACTGGCAGAAAAAGAACCTGTATTTTACTTATTGCATTCCTTAGGCAAAACTTCAGTGGTGTTCTCAGGACAAGAACCGGGTTGCGGGTATGTAGGAGAGCAAAGAGAGGCCATCCATGAAGGGGTCAACTAGATGGGGGCTGGCTGCACCTCCAAGCCCAGCTCCTCAGCTGGTGTAAATTGGTGTAGTCCCATTGAAGTCAATGGGGCTATGCTGATTTATCCCAGTTGAGGATCTGGCTGTCCAAATGCAAAGGGGTGGTAGATGAAACGAGGGTTTAAAGACACCCTGCTAGGGGAGAAGCTACGTTCACGCCTTTGCACAAGACATTGGCCGTGGCTCCATAGCCTGGATCCGTCGTCATAGCGATGCTGCTCCCGGCCACATCACCGCAGGATGTTGTCAGTCGCACAGTGCTACAGAATCCCGAAAGGCGCAATCTGCCAGAGGGAGCACTGCCGGGGTAATACCCCTGTGTGTCCCTGTCTCTTGGCAGCAAGGAGATGGGGGCATGGTGCTGGACTCATGGCAGGCCTCTCCCTGCTCTGAGCAGCCAGGTCCAGACGCTGAGCCACTTCCCCCAAGGCGAGGTGTCTCTTGCTGCCGGGAGTGCACACACTGAATCAGAAGGTTACATCCGCCGCTGGGGGAAAGGGACTATCTGGGGCAGGCAGAGGAGCTCCAAACCCAAAGTGGGCAGATTGGGACTTTAGAAGGGCCCATAGTGTAGAGGCAGGGTCCTTTCCCACTCTCCCCACCCCCACAACTTTGGCTCCCAAAGACAGGTCCTAAGTCTTAATTTTAGAGCAACAACATTGGGTTAGAGCCGCCGTCCTGATCTTTATAATACAGACTGAAATGCACCAGAAATGGTTATTCCCCATCTACTGAAATCTTTAGAGTAACGTAATTCCCACTGAATATTTGTCATGCTTACAGTTTCCATGGTGCTCTATTTATATGAAGAGTAAGAGCACTCCAAGAAGGTTCCAGACAGTTTACAGATTTGAAAGTGTCAGTGAAATGGTAGGAAAATATACAAGATGTACAAGCTGGAAGGTCAGGAAATGAATGTCTAATTTATTTTATTTGAAAAAATAGCCATTTCTGCGAGTGCTCCGTTTCGGCTGGCTGTAAGGAATATAAAAGGAAAATTAACCTTGTGCTTTTCTCTCCAGGAAATTGTCCTTAGCTGTAGTAATCTGCCTGTCTGTACAGATTGTTAAATAAATGCTGCTTATCACTGTCTCTTCCAGCTCCTTATGTGAGTTATCTCAGTAAAGATCCTGCAGCCCCCTGCTCCTTGACAGAGGCATTGGAGCACTTCCAAGTGGAAAGCCTGGATGAAATCATACCCTATCATCTAAACAAGGGAGAGCTGCATTCCCTGACAGTCCCTCACAATATCACAGTGGTGGCAGTGGAAGGCTGCCACTCCTTTGTCATTGTGGACTGGGCCAAACCCCAACAAGGAGACTTGATAACAGGTACGGTAACAGAACTTTCCAACCCTGGCTGTCGCCCTGGGGATTTTGTTGTCCTGGCTGGGGTTCAGGAAATCTATACGGAAGTCAAATTGAGAACGTTTTTACCTTAATCTGAGCTAATTATTATTGATAACTTTTCAACAATGTTAACTCTCTGTTACTATACAGCTGCCTCAGAAGGAGGCATTAATTTGCTTTCTAGTCAGTGACAAAGATCTTAGAATATCAGGATTGGAAGGGACCGCAGGAGGTCATCTAGTCCACCCCCCTGCTCAAAGCAGGACCAATCCTCAACTAAATCATCCAACAGATCCCTAAATGGCCCCCTCAAGGATTGAACTCACAAACTTGGGTTTAGCATGTCCATGCTCAAACCACTGAGCTATCCCTCCTCAAAGTGATAAGCTTCTATGTCCTCTTTCAACACTGTATCGATGCTACTGATTAGCATATATTAGTCCTGGCCTTTTAAAGGGCTTCACCTTGCCTCTGCTTTTGTGCCTGTGGTTTCGAAGTGCAAATACTTGTGGGTTTATTTTGTAGCATGTAGCCTCTAACACTCAGGTTGGCAGAAACACTCAAGGAGCTAGAGGGCATCAGACCTATAAAATTTCCCTCCCCTGCAATATGGGAAACCACATTTCAAAATCAGTCTCTCTCTTTTCTAGCACTGCTCTCTTCTAAATCTCTAAAATCAATAGTCACTCTCTCAAGAAAATTAAATGGGTGGTGAGGGTGGAGTGGTGGAAAGGAGGATGGAAAGTTATGGAAAATACAGAATAGTTTTTCTTGTGGTTTGCAGATACTGCATGCCTCAATAGCAATATTAATGATACAGGCCAGAATAAAACTGTTTTTGTATACAAAGAAATATTGTGGAGCTTAGTAGCTGAGTGAAAAGAGAAATTTAAGCTTTTTATATACATAGAACCCGTTAAACTGAAATTGAGCTGGTTAATTCCTGTGGAACACTTAACCCAAACTATGTTGACTCAATTATAGTTAAAGTTTGTTCAATGCCAATCTGACATGCCGCGGTTGGCGGTTAAACAAATATATTAAACTGGATCTTTTTCACTGTCTTTAGAGCACTTTATAGCAACAAAAAAATGTAAATTGAAATACAAATCTCAAACCTTGCTAAAAGCTAGTGAGATATGTAAGTAACAAAAGTATTTGGAGATGATGCAAAACCCAACTTGACAGCAGGTCAGATGATTTGGAGTCAGAAACAGACTGTGCTGTTGTATTGGTTTTTACATTGTTGCTCTTGTTACTGAATCTTGACCAACTCTTTTACTGGCAGGGAGGCCAAGAAGTGAATGGTCACAAAAACTATGCTAGCCTTATATTACTGATACACAGTGGCCGGGGAAAGGCAGTGAAGCTTCCATGGCCCATGCTGTGCCTGGTTAGTGGACAAATAAAGGATTTCATTTTTCAGTGTTATCTGAAGACTGTTCACTTAAAAATCACCAACAGTGTCACTAATTATGTTAATTTCAGAGCAATATGTCACAGAAGTAATATTTGACCATGTCTGATGCATCTTTTTGCCTTTCCTGTGTTTCATAAAGCACTTGCATCATGGCACCTTTTTTTCTGAGGTGCACTCCTCTCTTCCTTTTCACTCCTTTCACAGCCATGCTTCTTACTGTTCATTTCTGTAATACAGCTTGTCATCATGTCTTGGTCTGGGACACTTCAAAGGGCTTTTAAATAATCAAGCTTATGCTCCCTCTCTCCTCTTTCAGATGAACAAAGAGGGCTTGAAAGGTTTTTATGGCTTTTGTCCATGAATTTTTGCTGCATATTTTTTAACCAACCTCTTTCATTTGGGATAGAATGAAAAACACATTTTCTTTATGCCTAAGAAAATTTACTCGAGGTTGGTGGTGGGGGAGGGGAGAAATTCTAGACTTTCAAAATCTTTGTTCATGGCCCCAAAGTTACTAGTCATATATTAAAATTTGTATCAAA
Source organism: Dermatemys mawii (assembly GCA_007922305.1). Classification (NCBI taxonomy): domain Eukaryota; kingdom Metazoa; phylum Chordata; order Testudines; family Dermatemydidae; genus Dermatemys; species Dermatemys mawii. Next base: position 87,010,467 of record ML677333.1, read on the forward strand.
TTAGTGAGACCACATAGGCTCTCACTTTCCCTTTTATTTCTCCTTCAGCTGGGAATTGACTGAGCTAGTTTAGTAGAGGCTTGTTTTTTCCCTCTCTCACCCCAGCTTGATAAAAAATTTAAAGAAAACCCACAGGTGTGCTGGCTTGAAGCCAGAGAGAAAACTCTGTAATACTGATGCAGAACAGAATGTAAACAGTGTTCTAGGTTGATTAATGTAGCTCGAGTCAATGGAAAGAGACAGCAGATCTGTGCTGCTTTTAACTGACAATGTCACTGTCAGAAATGGCTATGCTGAGTGCTTCTCAGACACTTTGCAAGTGTTGGTAGCCTGGAACTTGAGTGAGAGGTTGACTATGAATTGCGGATCAACTTTAAGGGATGTTGCTTCTCAATATGTGTACAGCATGATAGCTATGTCTACTATCCTCCCATTTATCCAAAACCTTATTAGCTGAACCCTTTCCTTGCCACCTGTGTTATTTCCTGCTGGGAGACAAAAAGAGATTCAGATAATGTGGAGGTTAACATGATAGAGCAGAGACTGTGAGGAGAAGGAAGGTGATGTCACCAGCCTGCAAAAGTGCAAGGAGCCCTCTTCAGTCCTGCTGTCACTGGAGTGAGTGAACAGGGCAGAGCAAAGACCCCCCAACCAGGACTGCAAGGAAGAGGGGGATGAGCCCTCAGCCGCAGGGGAGGCCACCCAGCTGCTGAATGCCTGAATGGCCCCTGCCCTCTTGATTATTCAAAGTCTATGTCCCCTGTGCTGTCCGGATTATCAGGAATATGCTGTATTAGCTAATGGGAATGTCCGGAAATGTGAGTGGCTTTAGGCTGGGATTTTCACAGGAGCCCAGAGGAGTAAGGTGTCTGGTTCCCATTGAAACTCAATGGGAGTTGAGCTCGTGATTCCCCAAAGCTCCTTTGAAAATGGTAGCCTTGAAGAGGACATCATGGATCTGATTGTATTGCTCCACTTTTACCCAGTGTAACTCCATTCATTTGAAGAGAGTCACACCAGCATGAAACTGGAGTCATGCCAAGGAGAACCAGGCCCAGCAGCTGACACTGCCAGAGATGAATTATTCCATGTCTGCTGTTTTTTCTTAGAGGTTTTTTTTTCTGTTTAAAAGCCTGCTGCATATTAAATGCCAACGCAGGATCTTTACCAATGTTGGAAACTCTTCTTTTTCAGCTATAGGGCAAAATCCTACTCTCTGATCTGCACGCTGGATCTCCATGGCTTATATTTGCACTTGATCCTCATGCACTGACCTCAATGGGATTTCCTTGCAGTGTTCCAATGCAGAATGTTCAGTCTGCCCAGTACAGAGCCCAGATTAGCATTTGCTCCAGAATGAGTGAGCATGAAGTAGATAACAGTATTACCTTGTAGAGTGAGTAATAAATGTGCTATTGCTCCCATTAAAGTCAAAGGGAATTTTACCATTGACATCAGGGGAAATAATAATGGGGAAGCACATTAGTCTCCCTCTGTATAAAATGTTTTCACTGGAGTAATTACCAGCAAGATGTTGAAGTTCTACCAAGACTGAGTTTGACACCTCAGGGCAAATGTGCTAGATCCACTGAAGTTAGTGGAGTTATAAAAATTTACACCAGCTGAGGATCTTCCTCTCATTTTAAAATGCAACACATTTTCAAGTAAAATAGTGGAGGAAGAAGTTTCATCCTCACCTTCTACATTATTTGATGCTAGTCAATTTGTGTCACAGTTGAAGTGTTCTTTAAACATAATGGTCCAGTTCATCTCTGGGTTAACTACCCTGACTTCAGATGAAAGTGGCCTAGTGCATGCTCTGACTCTGAAAAGAAACAACCAATTTCCTTGGAAAAGTCAACAATTTCATAATTTCAAATAGCACTTTTAAAGAATGCAGATACATAGAGGGATGAGAAAATAAAGGGTAGGTTTTCTATGAAGCAACACCGTAAAAAGCCCCCATGTCTTTGCTCTTTGTTGCTTAGTTTGCCAAATTAGCTAAGCCTCAAGGTATCATTGATTGAAATGTAGAACCTTCATTGACCTGCTTTTCTCTCTTCCATTTGCAGGTTACTTGGTTTACAGTGCATCTTACGACGACTTTATAAGGAACAAGTGGTCGACCAGGACTGCAGGGGCTACTCATTTACCTATTGAGAACCTGAAGCCGAATACAAGGTAACAATTTGATCTATTCTTTTTAAATACTGTTGTTAATTTAAAACAATGTCCCCTAGTTGTTAGCCGTTTTGGTGGTCTTAATAGAATTGCGCAAATCTATTAGCAAATCTAGACCAAACAGAACTAATCACATCCAGTATTAGAAATCATGCATCTACTTATAAGTACATAAGACATCACATGGATGTATGAACAATACATATTAACTCTATTGATATATTGATCTATGTCAGCATAAAAAGACTTGGTCCAGAAATAAATGTGCAAGCTATATACATAATCCAAGCAGCCTATTCAGGAAAAAAAATATATATAATGAAAGACAGGAGCCTTGCTTGCATCATGCTACACATTGGCTGTATCAGACAAATGGGAGAAGTGAATTACAAAGTCAAGGGCACATATGCAAGCTTCAGAAAATATAAATGAAATCTGGTAGGGTTGTGGGTGTGTATATATTGCTGCTTTATTCGCTCCTGGCGGCAGTTCAAGGGTTTGCGATAATCTATAAAGGTCTATGGGAGGCATTTTCAAAAATACCTAAGGGTGCTAGGCGCCTAACTTCCACTGAAGCTCACTGGGAGTTGACCATCCAATTCCCTTAGGAAGTTTTGAAAATCTCACCCTACATGATTGGGATTTCATTATCTGAAAGATCATCTCTCTGAGGTGTTTGAGCTCATAGGCCCTAGGTTTAGTCACATGGGGGCTTGTGGTAAGGTGTTCAACAATAGAATCACTTTCCCTGTCTGTTCACAGTACAAGGCCCATATCTTTTCTCTAAGGAGTGACTTTTCTTGAGATGAAATGGTACAACAGTAACAGCACCAGACTTAAGGTTGTGCTACAGAGTTCACTTTAACAGGAACACGAAACCTGTATTTAGTAAAGATCTCATTGAAATGGCAATAACCAAAGCATGGAGCACTATTTGAACATTTCATGGTGGTTTCAAAAAAAAATGAATTGATACAGAGAAGATAACTGTTCAGAATTATCTACATTGAGTTTTCCGGTAGCTAGTCTCAATTAACTTTGTATCCCTGATGAACCCTGCAACTTGTCCTTTGGCCACATTGTTGCTCTCTGTGTGCCTTTACTATGTGATTTGGGGCAGTTCACTTAGCTTTTGTAGCCTCAGTTTTCCATTTGTGAGATGATGATTTACTACACCCCACGTCAAAGGGGTATTACTTCTTTAATGACTGTAAATCATTTTGAGCTCCTTGCTGAAGCCTTTTTTTAATTTAAATTGAATTTAGTAATTTTGTATTAAACCACCATGAGTTCAGTTCCTGTTGCTACAGTGTCAAGCTCCACAGAATTAAAAGCACCTCTGGTGCTTTTCTCAAATTTAGAAACTCCAAGAACACATGAAGAGTTTCCACACCCCACCTGTGCCTTGTTTTTTATAGGTTGTTTCTTAGTTCCTCTTATTCTCCTTAGCATCTACGCACACGGTAGCCTGCAGTTAGGAGAGGATATTCCATGATGTTACAAACAGCTTCCTGGTGTACTTGGCCAATACCTTGTGGTCTATTGCAAGCTGTTTTTCCATGACCTCACCTATCAGCACATCTTTTACAGTAATCTTATAACCTTACTGGCGTAAGGTTATTCATAGATCATCCACTCAGATCAAGTATTCTTAAGCATACGGCTTAATAAGGCAAATCTAAAATCTTACAGGCCTCAGACTGTAGGCCTTGCATCCCAGCCATGCTTTACTTGTATACCTAATACACACTCGTCGCTCCTAAATACATGTCAGTTTTATACTTCTATAATTATATGACTTAAATCTGTTTGGCATACATTGATTATATATCAAATAGAATATGTGTTGACCATAACACTAAATAACAACACGATAAATGGATGATAAAATTAACTAATTGGCTAGAAGGCCCTGTAGACATGTCAAGTTGTATTGTTACTTATTATCTATTATAAATTGACCCTGATCTGAGATGCAGTTCTCAAAGGACTTTTCTTAGGATGAAATATAATTTTTTGTTTCTGACTAAAAATGTCATGTGCTACAAATTTCATGTGATACTAGAGTTGCTGGTATCCCTATGTTTTTGGCTGCCCCAAACTGCAAAGAGTTGTCATCTAGTTATAGCGAAAATATTCATAATAAAAAATAATGTAATGTGAGCCCTGTACACTTGGTATTCTGTATTATAATCGAATTCAATGTATTTGAAAATGTAGAAAAACATCCAAAATACTTACAGTAAATTAACTTGCTGTTCTATTATTGTTTAACAGGGTGATTAAAACTGCGATTAATCATGACAGTTTTTTAAATCTGGTTAATTTGTTTTGCATTAATAACTTTAGTTAATTCTGATTAATTGACAGCTCTGCTTAACTCATTACAAAAGATAAATAGGCTGGAAACCACTCTTTCTGGTGTTACTGTATGTGTTGCACCAAATTCTGAGCAATGTCAGGGCAGCTTTGTACTGCACCCCAGAACAAAGTTGCATTAAAGCCATCTCAGTGGCTTCTGGGGAGGGATAATTGGCTGGTATTGTGCCATCAGTTCAGTCCTGTTCCAGCCCCTTCCCCTTGGCTGGTGCAGGTGTGACCAGATAGAAGTGGGGCAGCCCTTTGCTACTGCTGAAATGGCCCTCTGGAACCATTAGCAGGCTTTGTAAATTAAAGCAGCCACTAGATGTTCATAGTTCTCATTTACCCTGGGAACCAAGCCAGAAGCCCAGAATTAAAGGAACACATATCAAGCTTGTCTTCCATGCAGTCATAGCCTGAGCTTTAACTCATGTGTTGCCCCAGCCTGGCTTCCAATCACATATAAAACTCTTAAGTGGTGCTTTCAGCACAAGCTAACTGGCTCCTCAGGGGATGTGGATTGAAGCTTGAGTACTGCTGAAGCTTGAACTAGTAATGCAGTGGGGATGAGCTGCTGAATCATAAATACTCATCAACTGTTAATCTAATCGCTCTGTGTCACTACAGTGCTGTTTCACATTGTAGCTCCTCTCACTTGAATGGAGTTAATCAAGTGTACTAATGAGCTAATAGTTGCAGTGAATACAAGCCCCCTGGTTGCCTTTGTGCCCCCAACTCCTCAGCTGTGCTGAACACTCCTCAACCACAGTCAGGAAGTGAGGCCTATGTTTAAATCACTGGCAAATATTTCCACAATAAAAGGCTTGAGTTGGGAATGAAGAGAAAGCACAGCTTTCCTAAATTCCTGCCTTTCATGTGGCTTTCTTTGCCACAGTGTGTATTGCATTTGTGGGCATCCTGTAGCCATTAATTACATTCAGAACTGTTTGCGGAAAACAAGAGTGGACCAAAAATTGTTGGTTTCTGACCACAGCGAAGAAAAAGAGACAGATGCAGCAGAGACATAGGGCAGATCCTCCTCTGGTGCAAACTGTTGTAGGTAGCTCCACAGTGGAGCTGTGAGAATTTATACCAGCTGAGGAGCTGCCCCATAGAGTAGAGAAACCCTTGAAGTCTCCAACATGGATGCAGCATGCTGGTGTGAGGATAAGAGAACATGTCAACTTTTGTTAAACTTAGACCTTCTCTTCTTGCTTAAAAGGACAGAAACATGTTTCATACCATAAGCATGACTAGTGGAGGGGAGAATTGGCATCTGATACACTTTAAATTATCACGAAGGGCTAATGTTAGGCTGAAGAATGGCTTTTTAATCAAGTTGTGATTTCTCCTCTTCTCAGCCCCATTCATCTTCCTCCTTCTGCTTGTGCGAATGCTCACAGACTTCAAAATATGTAACCAGAGATCACATGGGTGATGCACGGTGATACAAAGTATTGGTACTCTCACACTTCCTTCACCCTCATGAGTTTGCTATTTCTTTGCAGTTTTTGAGGTAGGAATTAGATGGGATTTTCTTTCCGTACAAGTCCAGTCAAAGGGTGCTCATTGGAAGAGTGGTGTGATATGACTTGGAGATGAGAGGGGGGCTGCGGTACATCAACGAGAGAAGTGCTGTGGAAGAGAGGGCAAGGAAATGAATGTTCTTCTTTGGAATCTCACACAGGCTGCATTCTGAATTTACTGTGTGACCCTTTGTATTGTTCAGGCAGTGGGAAACTAGGGAAACTATCCAGCTCTCCTCTGCTGGGGATTCCTGAGATGGGGGCATATCCGAGGGGTGTATCAATGGTATAGTCAGTTCCTGGGCCATATCTCTTACCAGCCCCAGTAAAGGGCTGTGCTTAGAGTGGAAAAGAGGTGTAACCAAAGTGCACTGAGTTCCCTTGAAAGCTGTTCTCAGATGTCATAGGTTATAATCCAAAGGTGTATCTCGACTGCAGCAGGAATCTGGCTCCCTTTTTCCATTTCTGTCCATAAATAGGACAATAAACCTTCTGAGTCAAGAGGAAAACGTGGGTTAATTTTATGTAGGGGCCCCCCACCGCCTGTCCTCCTCTGCCAATGCACTCTAAAGGAAATCAGCATGGTCCAGCTGCATGACCTCTTTTATTATAATGTCACTACATTTTGACCATCTGCACTTTCCTGTGCCACAAGATGCATCTGTTACTCAAAGGCTTTTATATACATTAGGGCATAAGTTGAAATTCCTCTCAGCAGACAATCCAACCAGAAGAGTTAGCTAAACAGTTATAAAATGGTCATCACTGATGAAATGGAGGGGCCTACGGGAACCAGGCTTTGGGTCTGGTGAAGGGGAAACTCTTCACTTTTTCAAAACATTTCAAAACTTTTGCTCTGCTCCTTGCAAAGGCAGGCCTTAATGTAAGCCCATCTAAACTGAAGCAAACTGTTCATTGTGGTCAGACTGAAAGGAAATGAAATCCACTTCTTCAGCAGGAGGCTGGCAGAATGAGCGGGGAGAGAGGGAGAGTTTTGAGGTAAAACAAGTCAGTTGTCTGTGGTGTGTATCCCAAAGAATTTTTTAGTTAACACCCCCTCTCCCCCAAAATCCGTTGGATGGCCCACTGTGTGATAAACATCAAAACTGGTTACTTTCAAGGGATTGGGGATTAACAACCCACCCCCAAAAGCCAAGGCCAGTTGTATTTTGTTAAAGTGTTCAGCCCACACTGGATACTTCCACTATTGTTGTAAGCCTTGTAGGATGGGAGAGAAGGGTACAGAAGGTGAGTAGGGGTTTGTCAAGGATGAGAAGAGGAGCTGGGAAGCTGGAAAGTAGAGAAGATCATAATGAAGATCCTTGACAGAACAAGGAGTAATGGTCTCAAGTTGCAGTGGGGAAGGTTTAGGTTGGATATTAGGAAAAGCTTTTTTACTAGGAGGGTGGTGAAGTACTGAAATGGGTTATCTAGGGAGGTGGTAGAATCTCCTTCCTTAGAGGTTTTTAAGGTCAGGCTTGTCAAAGCCCTGGCTGGGATAATTTAGTTGGGGATTGGTCCTACTTTGAGCAAGGGGTTGGACTAAATGACTTCTTGAGGTCCCTTCCAACCCTGATATTGTATGATCCTATAATAATAGGATGGGGCAGGCTGGGAACCTAGGGGAAGGGATTTAGCAAAGTGGGGAAGAGATCAACATAGACTGCCAATTTCCACAGAAGATTATTGATTCACAGGTCCTATGGATTTTCTCCCATGTTGACCTCTATTGGCACTGCTGTCACCACGCTGGAAATTAGGGGTAGAATTCTGTTTTCATAGTGAATTGGCTAATACGAGAAGAAAAAGATTGGGGCCAGCAGTCAGAGCATGTGACGCAGTGCTTTTGTAAGATTTCACAAGCTAAGGAGCATTTGGTCCACTGCTTGGCTGGGAGATTATTGAGGGAAATAATCCAGGGTGTAAGTGGCATTCTTCCCTCAAAGCAAGTACTGACCCAGTAATGTTGGTCATATATGGTTTTAGGAGGCATTGTGCTTCTGGAGATACTTTTGGATGAGATGCAAAATCAAGAACCAAACACTTATGGTCATTAAAGATGTTGGAAAAAAAACCCAAATGTTGTTGTTGTTTTTATTTTGCAAGAGTGGAATCAAACAAGAAGCAAGGAAAGAAGATGCTTAACATAAGCATTTATGAAAATCCTGCATTTTAAACTAGAATTTTTGCCTAGTAACTGGCTTAAATTGCCTCCTGCTTTTGCAATACTGTTTCTGAAGAGCAGACATTGTTTCTTCTAAGCAACAGAACCTTAGTACTGTATGTGCAAACATAGATCTTGTAGTTCTGGCAGTAGCAGCCCTGTGATTAGCATCCTATATAAGTGCCTGTCAGCACTGCCATAACAAACCCCAACCTCTGAGTGGAGGATGTGTGGTTCCCCACTTCCACTGAATAGGAGGTTATGGGCGGGACCCAGCCAAAAAGCTGATGCGTCCACATGCTTCAGCACTGACTTTTGCCTCAGCAATGATTGTGGCCCACAGAGTGCCCCCAGAATTGTGGCAGTGTGGAGGCACAGGCTTGCAATGGAGTTGCACTGCTCCCAAGGGTGGGGACTCCACAGAAAAGAAAAAGCAGCCCAAAAGGAGAGCTAGTCAAACAATGGTAAGTGTATTCCATGAAAACTTTTGAAACCTTTTCATTTTTGCAGAACTTTTCATGAAAAATTGGAAAAATTCTTAATTTACAAAGTTTTTTTTTTGATTTCCACCCCCATCTCTTTTTAACTCCTCCTCCTTTTTCTAGCGGCAGAATGGATAAAAAGAAAAAAGAGAGAGAGAATGGGGAGAAAACAAAGGACCATAAAACTGAAAACCAAAACGGGCTGTTGGTTGGTTGGTTTCTTTTAACCAAAACATTGTAAAAAATGTTAATGAAATGAAAAATGCTTAAGCACGTGCTTAATTTTAAGCAGCTGCATAGTCCAGTCTCTATCCAGCAAAGCACTTGAGTTTTACTGGGACTTCTCACTTAAAGTTAAGCGCTTTCTTAAGTACTTTGCTGAATCAGGGCTTTGATAACAAACTAATAACTCGACATATGTAACTTTTCTCAGAGTATTCAAATACTGCTAGTCTAGAAATGCTGCCATTTTATCTCAGATATGCTTGTTTAGAGCTAGAGTTAATGCCATTGACCTCATTGGGGTTAGTCTGGATTTGCATTGCTGTAACTGAGATCAGGACATATCTTGTGACTTTTCTATCTTTTATTCCATTTCTGTTGGCAAGTGCTCCCTTCAAACATGCTGTTCGATGCAGACTGGCTATAATTAGCCTGGATTATTTATTTGTATTCTAGAAACATGGATATTTTCACTAATGTGAAAATGGATGTAACAAAGGGACAGATGCTCAACTGGTATACATTGATATAGCTCCACTATACTCAGTGGTGCCTTTTGCCCAAGGGAGCTACACCAGTTTACATTAGCTGCAGTTCTGGCCCCATCTTTGTAATCTTTATAGCTGTGTTGTTACCAGGGAATCAATACTATTTTTAATGCTTGCTCTGTTCCTCTTTTTATTGTAGATACTATTTTAAAGTCCAAGCAAAGAATCCCTATGGTTATGGGCCTATTAGCTCTTCTGTCTCATTTGTCACAGAATCTGGTAGGTGTTGCTTATTTCTTCATTTAAAGTTAAGATTTTAATAACAAGTAAGATCAGACCAGAGCCAAAGCCATGGTGATGACTGTGATATTGAACTTTTCTGCTTAAAGATTCTCAGGTAAACCATTTGTTTTCAAGAAAATCAAGAAAATATCTTCTTTTTCATGTCACTGAAGCAATGGGAAGTTTTAATGAAATGGAAGTTAACTTTATAGGGAGTGGAAAGTTAAATTTAAAGTAGAAAAGATAGTGAATACTCAGTGATGTGGAGGCGGTAGGAAGTTTAATACATCTTTGATAGATTGTCAAGACACTTAATAAACTAGCTTTCTAATTGCGAACAGCTGAAGGGCTGGAAGGACCTGTTTCTGGGAGGATTATAGGAAACAATTGTTCCACCCAACAGGCACATTTCAGTTCTCTTTTCTTTCTTCGATGAAGTCTGCTCCAATTTCTTAGTGCCAATAGAATGTTGGAGGATAATATACTCTATAAAAATAGTATACTCAATGGGCTATTTTTGTCCACTTTCATTTCTTCTACTGAGCTGCGAGCCAGTCATATTATTGACTAACAAGGGGCCAAAATCTGCAAAGTTATTTGAGCAAAATGTTCATTGGCTTCAAGGGTCACTGGTTTTGGCCCTATGACAACTTGGGTATACATTGCTTCTATGTGTGCACATTTAACCTGATCCTACAGTCTCTGCCTCAGAACTTCCATTAAAATCAATGGAAGTTCTGTTTATAGAAACAAAGCAAACAAACTGTACAATAAAGAAAATGGTCTTATGAAATGAATTCAGATATATTAAAGGCATATTGCATGGTCAGCTGTAAATTAAGCCGAAATTTTAGCACTGACTTCAATGGAGCAGTAAAGAGCTCCATAGCTTTTCATAAGCGCTTTGCAGAATGCACTGAAAAGAAAGTAATCCACTGTTCTATTTCGTCAAATAATGAAAGGTCTCTGGAATTTTGCCAAACAATAGATAACCATGTACCTTGGCTTCAAGCATCTTGCATCGAAGAAAGACCAATTCAAGAGACAATATAAATCACAATAATGGATAGAAAGAATTGCTCCTGTTGTTTTATCTAACGACTAAGGCCTAGACGCACAAAGGGGCGTAAGCATGGTAACATTCAGCATTATGACACTTAATTTTTAGGCACCGTGGAAAACTGCAGGAATAGAACTGAGTTGGGAGCCTGGGCTCTCTATGCAGTGAATGGGGAGAGATAGGCACCTTAGTCTGTGATCCACAAAAGCCAGCCCTCTAAGTGTGGCCTTGCCTCTGCTAGCCAATAAGAAATGCCAATGAGAGGGGTTGTGTGGTAAGCCTCCCTCACACTGAGATACAGGTGCCTAAGTCAGGGCTCAGGGAGGTGCCTATCACTGCTTTTGGCTCTCAGCTGTGTACCCTGTCCAGGAGAGCATTCACCCAGCATGTGAGAGACCCAGGATCTAGCTCTCTGCACCCATGGCTCTTGTAATTAGCCAGAGTGGAACAGTTTCAACAGGAGAGACTGAGAGAGCCCCACAGGAGACTGTCCCGTAGCCTGATGGTTAGAGTAAGCATCTGAGAGGTGGAAGATCCCTTCTCCCCCTCAGGCAGAGGAGGGACTTGAACCAGGGGTCTCCCAAATACCAACTTAGTGCCCTAGTCACCAGGTTAAAAGTGATGAGGGACGACTTCTCCTCTCCTGGCTTTTGTGTATGAGCTCACCTGCAGGACCCACTCCGCTAAGCATGCTCAGGTTGGGCCCTGCAGGCAAATTAGGCTGCCAATTGCTATGTTCCTCCAGTTCACGCATCACTCTGAGTTAGGCATCCAGATGCCCAGAGGCAGAAATGTAGGTGCCTAAGAACCTTTGAGGGCGAAAACTTAGGCTACTAGAGGGGTTTAACTACCTATAGGGTTGGGAGGGTGAGGGCATGTGAATCACAGTGTTGTCAAAACTGGTATATAGACACCTAAATGGGGGATTTAGCAAAATGAGCCGCCTATATAGATGGCTAGTGCTGACTGGTTTATGAGGTAGAATATTGGGAAGCAAAAAACACAGTATACCTTTAAAAGGTCACATGATTAAACTTGTTTCTGATTGGCTAAAGTAAAGAAGTCTGTTTTTAAAAGCTAAAAGAATGGAGGGTATCCTTTACTAATTTTAACAAAAAAAAAAAAAAAACTGTTGCAGTTTAAACATCCATCAGAATAAATGGTTTAATCCAAGTGCAGGTGCATGCCATCAAATGTGAAAAACATTGGTATAACTTAAATACCATTTGTTCTGAAAAGAGACAGAAACCCATATCTGCAGCGTTCTTAAAACAGCTACAGACAGTTATTTTTTGAAGCTGATATTTCTTTTTTGCATGATAGCTAGTAAACTGTAACATTAGCAGACACTAGTCTTTGAGAGAAAACACTAAAATATTTGGGGGTTTTTTGTTTTTCATTCTTACAGATAATCCACTGCTTATTGTCAGACCACCTGGTAAGTCTCTCTGCTGATATTTTCTTGATATTGTCTATAAAACCTATGAAACAAATCTGGGCATTGTAAAGATTAAGCACTATGACACACTACTTACTATCAGAGTTTGAGGGAGGAGTGTGATATTAATTACTGTGTTAATTCCCACCTCCTGATTCACCTCAAGAATGTGTGTTCCAGTTTTATCAGGCTTCTGAAGTCAATTACCTCAAAAATGAAGTGCATTATGTTAGGCTAAAATCAAGTGTAGAACTTGTTTTATACCTGGCACACCCTTTACTGGGAGATTATATCCTGCATGTTCATGAGGCTAGATTGAATTATTTAGTCATTCCTTTCCATCTCTGACTACTATGTTGAGATGAGGCTTGTTGGGTAGAGGTGGGTTGTTACAGGATCTTGATGAAGGTGCAAGTAATGGTCTCCTAAGACACCAGTCCGTTGGAAACTATCTGGGAACAAGCTACTGGCATTGAGACCAAGTTTGGAGGCCACCTGCACGTGAACAGTAAATGATTTCACTTAGAGTTTACTTGTAAGTAATAAAGTCTGAGTTTATTAACCAAATCTGGAGTGGAGCTATGGTGACTGGGTTTTCCTACAGTCTCCTTTGAAAACCACCTATTCTATTTAAAAGTGATCACACCACTCCCTGGGACAAGGTCCTTGAAATAAGGCAGCAGAGTGAGGAATGACATGATATACAATTTCCAAGTGTGAAGCTTTCTTTCTGTAGGAACTGGATTAGTTTCTGTACAAGATGTAGCAGGAAAATATGTAGCAAGAATCTGGGATAGATTTATGTCTTGAATGATAATTCTCCAAAAATGGTCTGGTGTTTTAATATGAAGATAATTTTCCAAAGGCATTCTGATTATATTCTGAAAACCACACGGCCTACTTCAAAGCAGCTGTTGCAAGGATTCTCTTGAGTACTGTTGATGGTGGCCTGGAAGTTGATGAATAAAAATATTAACATTAACTGCATTCTGCTCAGGATATTTTGTTCTTGAAATGAACATTTCACTGCTTAATTTTTATAGAGAAGTTTATGGCCCCAATCCTGCAAACACACATTTGAGTAACTTTACATACCTAAGTAGTGTCATTAAGGTCAATTCAGTTGAATTCATGTCCATTTCGGTTGAGTTCAATGGGTTGCTCGTGTGTGTGAAAGTTACTCACGTGCAAGTTTTTGCAAGACTGGGCCCGATGTTTCTGCTTTGTAAAAGGAAGAAAGACAAATTGACATTTACAGTTGCCAATAACGCAACAACAAAAGCAAAGAGGACTCTAGGAAATAACATGAAAGAAAACATTTTCACTTTGTAAGCTTATATTTTGTTTTATCTTAAATACACATTGCTACAAAGGCATTCTAGAAGGAAGGTGGATTCCATTATTTAACATACAAGAGCAACTACTTGTTTGTAATATTGATCCTGTGCAACATAATTATTAAGTGATAACCACTGCAACATAGTGAAGAAGAAACTAGTTCATTTGAGGCTGGTGTCAAATCGGTTTTGATTGAACTTGAGCAGCTTTGGTGAAAGCCAAATTTTCTACCCAAAACACACACACACATCACAAGAGAGAGAGAGCCCTTTAGGGTTCATATCTCATCTTTTTAACACAACCGCAACAGATTTTACTTCACACTGAAGCCTGTTACCCATTGCAAATGTTTTCCTACAACATCTGTTCTTTGCAATGAGACTTACTTTGGAGGAGGAGGGTATAATGTTAAACTAAAAGACACTGCATTCAGCTAGCACTAGGATCTGACTTACACTCATATAGCCTCCATTTCAGCAAGGTACTAAGGCTTATGCTTAATTTTAGGTTTAGAAGTCATCCAATTGAAAGCAATGAGACTGTTTATTGTTTAAAATTACATCTGTGCTTAAGTATCTCTTGCTGAATTGGGGACAAAATTAAGGGAAATAAGAACTAAGGCTGATATTCCAGGGCAAACTGTGACCTTTAGTCACATCCATACAACCTCATTGATGTCATTGGGGCTGTATGTATGCAACTGGGGGCACACCACTGCATTTAAGTATTGCAGCAGTAGTCAGTGGTACTGTATATAGGCCCACCCATTGTTTGAAGATGCCCACTCCTCTGCACCCCAATTCTAGGTGCACTAAAATGAATGTGGTATGGGACGGTTAAATAGAATCTCTTACTGTTCAAAATGCATTTTGTAGTTCAGTTTTATCTTTTCACATTTGTGGTGTGAATTACAGGAGCTCTCTCTCTCTCTCTAAGTCTGTGATAGCTAACATGATACATTAATGGTCCCTTTGGTGATGCATCTTGTCACATGGGGTCCTTGCAGAGAGGATGGATTTGATGATTGGATAGGAGTTGTCCATCTCTGACACGATTTGCATGGGGAATAAATATTTAATAATGGACTCTTCAGTTTGGCAGAGAAAGTTATAATGTGTTCCGTGGCTGGAAGTTGGAGCTAGACAAATTGAAACTGAAAATAAGGTGCATGTTCCTAATTATGAGAGGAATTTACCATCACTGGCCATTTTAAAATCAAGGTTGGATGTATTTTCTAAAAGATCTGCTCTAGGAATTATTTTGGGGAAGTTCTATGGCCTGTGTTATACAGGAGGTCACACTAGATGATCACAATGGTCTGTTCTGGCCTAGGAATCTATGATCCACATAAATATGCTGTATGTAAGCATATTTTACACCATTTTAACAATACATTCATGACAAATGTCCAGAAGGGACTTGACTAAGACATCAATTTTATTTCATTAATTAAGACTTAAATATGATTTTTGAACTCCGGTGCTTCAAAGTAAAAGGGTTAATAAACCTGCCACAGAACCTTCTTGTAACAGGACATTCATCTTGATAAAATGCTGAAATATAAGACTGACCCACGAGGCTTCTCCTTTCATTTTATTTTGTTTTTTCAAGGTGGTGAGCCCATCTGGATTCCTTTCACTTTTAAATATGATCCCACCTACTCAGACTGCAGTGGAAAGCAGTATGTGAAACGCACTTGGTACCGAAAATTTGTGGGAGTGGTTCTTTGCAACTCTTTGAGGTACAAGATTTACCTCAGTGATGACCTGAGAGGTATGTTTTGGGATTATTCTTGCAGTGCTGTCACCCCTCCACTTACTGTATCCATCACTTGTTGACCCTATCAAAGGAGTACATGGCTAAACTGATGGCACAGTTTGGATACACTTATGGCAGCGTTTAGCTTCTAAGGATAGGAAACTAAAGCAATTTGCACAGTGAAAGCAAAGTTGTACTCGCTACTCATAATACAGCTCTCTCTGAAATGTTCTGTGCTCGTTACTCATGCAGAACTTCTGACATCAAAATGGGAAGTCCACACATGGACTAATTTCAGAATACACAATAGAGAACCACAGAATGGATAAAAGAGGAGACGTATACTCTGAAAAGATTAGATACATGGTAGTGCAGCAACTGTTTGAGCAAATCCAGAAGCTGGTAGGTGTTCAACAACAGCTGTCATATAACTGTAGCCATAATAATCAGTTTTATTGTGAGGGAATGTTGAGTGGGGTTATCCCCTAGGCTTTTCAAAGTGTTTTAATGAGTTTTTTAGCAAAATATTTGTATTGTTTCAAGAACCATGTATAAACAAGTATTTGTGAGGACTTGTGCTCTCATGCCCATCTCTGCGGGTCCCAGGCGGTCCTGGGCTGCAGCCACCACCTGACAGCTGGCTGGTACCAGCAGGGAGTGTAGGCTGATGGACCCTTGGCTCACCAGAGACACTGCCCACAAAGCTCCTGATTTGGAGGAGACATCTAGCCTCTCCAGCTGGCTCAGACTTGCTATGTAAGCCAGAAGAAGAAACAGGAAGTTTTCTGAGGAACTAAGTGAATCCCAGGCTGGCTGCAACATAGGACTCTGCCTTGTTCCAGATCCCTCCTACTACACCCCACCTCTGGCCACTGGCTCCAGCTCTGACCCTTGGCTTGACTCCTGCTCTAACCACTAGATGTGACTGGCTACATCCTGGCCCTTGGCAGTAATATGAAAACAACCAGAACAGTAAAGCTCCTGTATATGAGGCCTATCTTCACAGTTTCTGGCCTAAATCTGAGAGTGCTGTCAACCTAGCAACACTGGTGTCTGGGGCTATTTTTATTTTCTTATAACACATTAAAATAATAGGTCTTGTTGAAATTTCCTCTGCTATAATCTGTACTGTAATTCTGATAAATTACTTATTCCAGGGATGTTAGTAAGGCCTTTGATACTGCCTCACATGACCTTCTCAAAAAACAAACTAGGGAAATACAACCTAGAGAGAGCTACAATAAGGTGGGTGCATGACTGGCTGGAAAACTGTTCCCAGAGAGTAGTTATCAGGGGTTCACAGCCAAACTGAAAGGGCACATTGAGTAGGGTCCTGCAGGGATCAGTTCTGGTTCTGTTCAGTATCTTCATCAATGATTTAGATAATGGCACAGAGAGTACAATTATAAAATGTGTGGGTGGATACCAAGCTGGGAGGGGTTGCAAGTGCTTTGGAGCATAGGATTAAAATTCAAAATGAACTGGACAAACTGCAGAAATAGTCTGAAGTAAATAGGATGAAATTCAATAAGGACAAATGCAAAGTACTCCGTTTAGGAAGGAACAATCAGTTGCACACATACAAAATAGGAAATGGCTCCCTAGGAAGGAGTACAGCAGAAAGGGTTCTCGGGGTCTTAGTGGATCAGAAGCTAAATATGAGTGAATGGTGTAACACTGTTGCAAAGAAAACAAGCATCATTCTGGAATGTATCAGCAGGAGTGTTGTAAACAAGACACGAGGTAATTTTTCTGCTCTACTCCCCACAAATTAGGCCTCAACTGGAGTATTGTGTCCAGTTCTGGGTGCTACATTTCAGGAAAGATGTGGACAAACTGGACAAAGTCCAGAGAAGAGCAACAAAAATGATTAAAGGTCTAGAAAACATGACTGATGAGGGAAGATTGAAAAAACTGGGGGTTTTTTAGTCTGTAGAAGAGAAGACTGAGAGGGGACATGATAACAATTTTCAAGTACATAAAAGGTTGTTAGAAGGAGGAAAGAAAAATTGTTCTCGTTAACTTCTGAGGATAGGAAAGAAGCAATGGGCTTAAATTGCAGCAAGGGCAGTTTATGCTGGATATTAGGAAAACTTCCTGACTGCCAGAGTAGTTAAGACCTGGAATAAATTGCCTAAGGATGTTGTGGAATCTCCATCATTGGAGATTTTTAAGAGCAGGTTAGACATATACCTGTAAGGGATGGTCTAGATCAGCGGTCTTCAAAGTTTTTCCACCGCGGCCCCTTTTCATTCTCCTGCCTCTACCTGTGGCCCCCCGGGTAAGTCCGCCAAAATACCGTCGAATAGAAAGCTTCCGCTTTCTGTGGTGGCATTTCAGCGGGACAAAAATAGACCGCAAGTTTGGCGGTCTCCTGGGTGGGATTGGCAGCGGAGTCTCATTCACCCCCTTTTGAAGACAGCTGGTCTAGATAATACTTAGTCCTGCCATGAGTGCAGGGGACTGGACTAGATGACTTCCTGGGGTCCCTTCCAGCCCTACAATTCTATGATTCTAGCATCGGGAATGTTCCTAATGAAACTACAAAGTTTTCTCTCTTAATTCCTATTGGCAAATGTACTATTCTTCACCTCTTATGCTTTTATTTACTGGTGTATTGCTGCTCATCACTGTAGTATCTGACTTTCTCCCATCTTTATTTTCCTGGAAACAGGAAAGCATCATTGGCTGAGATAAGGCCGTTTGAAACAACAATATGTGTCTGTTCTAATCTTCTATGTCACCTTTCAGATACATTCTTTGGCATTGGAGATAGCTGGGGGAGAGGTGAGGACCACTGCCAGTTTGTGGATTCACACATGGATGGAAGAACAGGACCTCACTCATATGTGGGAAGCCTTCCCACCAATTAAAGTTAAAAAAAAAAAAAAAAAAAAGGAAAGCTGAGGAATTGCACTTCCTCCAGTATATAGAATGAAGAGGTTTTCTGCCTCCTTGTCTACATTTATATCACTTCTATTAGGAGCCAGATGGACACCACAGATTCTGAAACTGTACAGTGTGATGTCTTAGTATAATAATTTGCAAACCGCAACAGCTTGTGAAAGTTCAGACAAAGAGGATGAGTCTGCAAATAAATTATTGGAATAAAACAGAAAATAGAAAAAACCCTTAGGGTATGTCTACACTGTGGGGGGGGAAAAAAACCCCAAACAATGTGCAGCAGCGATTCTCAGAGCCTGGGTCTACAGACAGCTGTTTATCATTCACTCAGCATTATTGGTTTTCATTTTACCCTGTTTGTTGTTATTTTTTAAGGATTGGGTTCCCATGAAGAAACTGAAATATTTATTTACGTGTAGATGTCATAGAATAATACTGCACTTCTCTGTTTAAAATAAGGATTGTACATGACTAGTTCTAAGAAGCAGAGATGTAGAACCCACAGATTAGACAACTGGCACAGGAATCAACATTTCAGATGTTCCACTGTCCAAAATATGCAGAAAGAATGTCGAGAGTCTTTAATGCTTTGAGCCATCACATTCTTTGTACAGATGAGGGAAAGGGGCTCTGAGTTTAAAAGAAAAGTGGGGCTTAACTCTATATTTGCTGTGTGTAATTTTGCCTCCGTGTTTTGTTATAAAAATATTTGTGAATCCTTTGTGACCCCTTTAAGATACAATAATGCCTTATAGTTTTATTGTATCCATGTTGGTCCCAGGATATGAGGAACACAAGATGGGTGAGGTAATATTTGTACTGGACCAACTTCTGTTGGTGAGAGGTTCAAACTTTCAAGCTGCGCAGAACTCTGAAGACCCAAAGAAGAACTCTGTGTAACTTGAAAGTTTTGAAACCCCTCCCCACACCACCACCAGAAGGTAGTCCAATAAAATATAGTACTTCATCCACCTTGTCTCTCTTAACATTTTTATGGCATTTTCACCCCAAAGTGCTTCATGAGCTTGAACTGATATGCAAATTTTATAGAGAGACATAACTTCACCTGCTACTGAAATTCAGACATCTTTTAGAGTGAAATGCAAAAGCTCTTTAACAGCAAAGACTGCAGTTACACAATAGTTAGATATGTGGAACAGTAAATCAACTGAAACTGTAGAGGAAATGTATGTAGGTAGAATGCAATCATTCAAATTTGAAGCAGACTAGAGCATCAGGGTTAACCATCCTACTTCTCATGAAGTGCCTTGGGATTAATAAGTGGCTCCTATGCCTTAGTTTTTGTGGTGGTAACGACTATATGTGTTATGTACTATATATTATATATTCTGTATTGTAAAGGCATCATTTGTCAAGTTACTTTGCCTTTGGTTTGAACCACTGCCATTTTTCCACCAACAGGGTATTATCGCCAGTATCGCCAGGAACCCGTGTCATTTGGGCGCATTGGTTACACAACACCTTACTACTATGTGGGCTGGTATGAGTGTGGCGTGCCAATTCCAGGGAAATGGTAACCATGTAGCAGTCCGCCTGCAGATCGTATGGAGAGTGCACCAACCACGCCTTTCAAATGACTTATACTGGAAGACTGTGACCAGTTGTTTAGGAAAAGAACAAAACATGAAAAAAGCCAGTTAAGACCAGTTGCTCAAGAGACCCCAAATCAAACCAAATACTGCACACATTTTCTCAGCTGAAATCTGTCGTGCTATTTGATCACTCGGCTTGGGACAGGATTTGAGTTTGGTGCCCTATTTTCCTTCTCTGGGTCTTAAAAGGCATGGAGATGTGGTGGTAATGGGTGCAACCAGTGCTCAATGAAACCTAAAACTTTACTGACCACGAAAACCTGGAAGTTGCGTATATCCTGCAGGAATGACTTAAGCATGCTGTGCTAGGAATGCTAAACACTTTTCATTGTTGTTAATGGAATGCTCCATCAGATACAACTGGTGGAGTTCCATGCTTCTGAGTTTTACTATGCAATCATACCAAGTTGCTAGACATTCACCAAAGGCAATATAGTCTATTTAAAACTTCTCTGGTGGGTTCGACCTTGGTGGAGTAAATACCAGGTCACAATGTAAATTCACTTTATATATATATATATATAATACAGTACTCTATGTCCAAAGTATTACATAGAGAAGCTGAGTTTTTCTTGTTCACTAGATAAATATGGTTGGGATTTTTATGTAAAAGATGCTGTTAATTAATAGGTCTTATGATTTTTAGACCATGAAACATTTTACTATGCACACTATGTTAATCATGGAAAGAACTTTGTTCTTCTTATTAGTTAGCAAAGGTCTGACAGCTTCCTAGCAAACCAAAGGACTGGATATTTAATGGGAGTAAATCTTTCTACCTATTCTAAAATTGCATTATAAACCAGCATAGGTGCCATATCAGCAGAGTATCAACCTTTAAGTTAAACTTTCTGTCCAGTACTATTTAAAAGGCTGAGTTCAGTTTTTGTTTGATTCATTTTCATCATCTTTGTGTGTTATTTATTCCTTGGGAGGTTAAGTCTCACTGTGCGAATGGAGGCACAGTGAGAGAACACAGGACTTGCAGACAAGTTTTAACTTATTTTCTAAACAAAACAGACACCTCTAGGATGCTTGAGCGGCACAAAACTCCTCTGACTCCGGTCCATCATGTGAATGAGGTATGAAAGTTATCATTCTTTCTCTACAGCACATCAGAACGGCAGATCACACAGTGCGTCTTCCATTAAAGGTTGAGAAGCAAAAGCTGGTGTGTCTGGGAGGTGTGCTCCTGATTTTTTTAGCCAGGAATACAGACCTTATTTGGGAAGTGGGCAGCAATGTAGAATTTCAGTATATGCATCAGAAGCAACTTCTCCTGCCATATTACTCTTTCTCTTCACGTAGCATTAAGTTTACTCTGACCCCAAAGGATTTAGCCTTTGTGGCCATACTGTTTCACTGTTACATCTTGTAAGCCTTTACTCGCATCAAAAAAGTCTCCAGCATTCTGACGGCCTGGGAAAATAGCAATATACCTGGGGGACAAGTTCAACCTCTTGATCATCTGTCACTCTCATTCTAGTTTACATACCTTAGGGGACTAATATCTTATAAGCCGCTTTTGTAGTTATTGTAAATGTATGGGGAGAAAAGTAACTAAAGTGATTATTAAAAGAGCTTTTTATTTTCACAGTGGTGCTGGGATTGAACATTGAATTGTTTTCACATTTTGTTTTGCTTCAGTGCAGTGCCAAGTATATGATCTTTAAATATAGCTTCTTTCCCTAATAAACATATGATATATTGTTCCATTTTTTTTTAATTGCATCCCTTTTGGTTGTCTGCGCCAGGTAGTCTGACATGCAGGATCAAGCTGCATGATGCCCCAAATGCACACTTGGGAGAGTAGAAGGTGCCAGTTTGTATTAAGGCAGGAAGTGTATGAGAGTGCAAACTTGACCCAGGATTTCACATAAGGTGACTTGAGGGAAGGGGTGTTCCATAACAAAATAGATTTTCTTGTGTATTAAATCTGTATGATGTACATCCACATCATGGGCCATATCCCCAGCTGGTATAAAAGGGCATAGCACTATTGAATTCAAAGGAACTATCACTGCAGCACTTGTGATTTCAGATCATTCAAACACATGAGGTGGGTTATCTGCCCCAATCTGCTCTCTTCAGTTATCTGCTGGAGATACACCTGGAGTTGGAGAGTCACAAATGGATGCAGTGAAAATTCTATCATTGCCACCAGCTTAGTGGGCAGTGAGGGTTGTATTGGAAGTATGAGGAGAAAGACTGGCCAGAGTGCCCTGCACACTAGCAATTCCCAGCAGATGATTGATCCCCAGAGGACCAAAGCCATCTGGGGCACAGTAGAGCAGCTCCTAGGCTCCTCTAACTTGGGGCAGAGAATCAAAGGGATATAACTGGCCACCTACCATTCCCCCAGCTCTGCTGTGCTCAGCAGAAGTTGGACCACAGCACAGAATTCACCCCCATACAATGCAGTAGCATGTGGTATGTTCTGTTCTATTTTATATAGGGTCTTATACCACCCTCATCACTATAGTATGAGTGCCTTTGTCTCCCGCATTACGCAGCGTGAATCATATCCGTTATGTGTGGTTGGTTCTTTCTCTCATCCTCTCCCCAGGGGTGAAGGGTGTGTAGTGTAGGGGTTCTTTATTTTACCAGCCTATTGCCTACATCTGGGCACCCCATCCATAAAGCTCTTGCTTAGCTGCCCAAATTTCAAGGAGATAACTCTTTGAATGTAGAGTAGTTCGTAATTTTTCTCTCAATCCTTCCATTCTGAGTAATGAGATCTGCCATTTATAAAGTTACAATGACAGTTTTATCCTGGTGCCCATCATTGCAGTGTTGAAACACCTTCCATGTCAAATACACTGGCAGCATGGAGTGGACTCTGGTTAACTCGTGGAGTCTCTAACTTATCACCATTCAAGTTCTGAAAGCCCTGCTTGGGGTAGGGTCTTTTATTTTTGTTGAGAGTGATTGATCCTGTACATGTTGTTCTCATTATGCTGGGAAAGCTTTATCAAATAGGAAGGTTTTGCAATGTTTCCTAAAGGTGGGTAGACTCTGGACTTGCTTGATATCCTTTGGAAGTTCATCCAAAGCTGGTATCCCTTGACTAACAATGCTTTGTCCCTGACTTTCATATCCTTCGGTCTGGGCTCTGAGAGCTGGATTGTCCCATGGAGCATAAATGCTTTTGGTAGTTGTAGATGCAATCTCCAGTGGAGCTGGAACCTTGTCCATGAATTATTTTGAAGATTAGCACCAGGGCCTTAAACTGGCAGCAGGAGCATACTAGATACCAGTAGACTTATGGATTTACAGTCACCCAAACCATGAGGAAGGTGAGCAGCCCTCATCTTGTACCAGCTGAAGCCCATACATCATCTTCAGGTACAGTGATTTACAGTAATCCAGTCTGCATATGACAAATGTGTGAATTACTGTGGCCTCTCCCTGGTCTAGGAGGAAAAGATAAAGTTTCCTACTGAGTTGGAGGTGAAAGAAGACATTTTTAGACCTTGTTACTATCTGGTCATCCATAAGAGCATAAGGATGGCCATCCTGGGTCAGATCAATGATCTATCTAGCCTGGTATCCTGTCTTCTAATAGTGACTAGTGCTAGATGCTTCAGAGAGAATGAACAAAATAGGATAATTATTGAGTAATCCATCCTCTGTTGTCCAGGCCCAGCTTCTGGTAGTTAGAGGGTTAGGGACACCCAGAGTATGGGGTTGTCTCCCTGACCATCTTGGCTAATAGCAATTGGGCAATCATGGGCAACCAGAACTGCACACAATATTCAAAGTGTGGCATACCAAGGAGTTATAGGTGGCATTATGATATTTTCTGTTTTATTCTAATGAATTTTTCCTTCAGCGCACCCCTGAGAAGTAGGGAAATCCCAGTTTTACAGATGGGGAACTGAGGCACAGACTTCAGGCTTGTCTACATAGACAACTAATTTGTGGTGAGCTGGGATGTAATGTGCTGTACACTAAGTGTCTCAGTGAATCCCGCTGTTCTGCTCTAAAAGTTTCCTAGTGCATGTTAATCTACTCCCATTTCAAAGCAATGTTGATCAAAGCCTTTTTAGTGCGCAGCAGCAGGGTTCACATGGACACGTGGTTCGTGGCAAGCTAGTCTGAGGTAGATTTACACCCCGGTTTACCAGAAACTAAGGGTTTGTATAGAGAAGCCCAAAGTCCATGCCTAGGTTCCCCATCTATAAAACTGGGAACTTTGAAACAGAAGGAGATTAAAGCGCACTATAGAACTTTTAGTATAGGACAGCGGAGTCCACACAGGCAGCACATGGCAGATTTACGCTCCAGCAGGCCACAAGCTAAAAGTTTGTGTAAATAAACCCTAAGTAGCTTGCCCAAGGTCCTACAAGAGGTCTGTGGTAGAGCATCAAGTTGGACCCAGGTCTACTGTGTCCTAAGTTAGAGTCCTAACCTGTTGGACCATCCTCCTCTCTCTGCTATCCTTCTCACAGAGTTTTCCTTACATTGTTCCACTGCAGAGGCAGGTCATGCCCCTCAGTGGAAAGATGGACGTGTCTGCTCTCCAAGCCCTCTGTTTCAGCTCTGAGTTCCCAGCATAACCCCTCCATTCCATTGGTGCTACCGCCTGTCCCAAATAACCCATGTATCATAGCATAAAACAGAACAAGAACAGCTATGAAACACGACAGAGAACGTAATGGAAATATCACTCCGAGAAAGCAAAAATATCAATGAGTTGCAACCGGTGATATATTTGTAGGAGGAATTCAGGGAAATCCTCATCACTTTGCACCTCTCCCACTTTCTTAGTGATTAGTTTCCTGGGGTGAAATGTTCCATAACTCCCTAGCCAGGAAATGTATCCTCCCTGCCCCTATATACTTTTTGTAATCTTATTTAAATATAGGATAACTTGCTATTTAGCTGAGACTGCAGCTGGAAGACCTCAGTGTGGCTTCCCTGAGTTCTAATGATTTCATAAATAAAGTGCTGAGTGCTGCAGACTCTTGGAGCAGCCTGGTTAGAATGGCAGTCAACATCCCTATGGCTAATGCCAGTCACTGTTTCCTCTCTTGAGTCAGCCATTCTTCTCTTCCTATTCTCCAGCCTCAATGGGATTAGGGTGGACTGTACTAATCCTCTTCCCTTCTCATCTCAGGGAAGTGCATCCTGCCTGGGAACACAGGTCTAAAGACAATAGGAAGCAGTGCCAGCTCCTAACAGCAGAGCTGCCATTTGGGCTGATCAGCACTTGTTCATGTTAAAACATTTCTGAAACTCCTGGAAGCAGATGGGATGTGCTGATCTCTTAATTCTATAACCCTGTTTGATCTGATGTTTCTCACACAGCCCTACCCAAGGCATTCAGCAGATCTTAAGCTCTAGACAAGCTGTGATTAGGTGTCAGATAATTGTACTGAACACTGTCAAAGATTTGGAGAGAACATTCCTGGACTGAAAAAAATGTGGGATCCTTTACCTCAAAGGCCCCTTACTATTCCTGATTCTCCACTTCTTTGCGACTTCTGCAATTTACACCTATGCAAAATGAATGTAAAATACTACTACTTGACAAGATTTTTAAGCACAATCACTGCAGATGATGAATAGCAACATTCTGAGACATTTGTAGGAAACCATTCGCTGGCACTCAGACAGACAACATCTTTGAAGCTGCCCACTGGCTCTTCTTTATGCTGCATTCAATGTCTGAACCTAGAACTATGATTAAAAAGGAGCTGGTTGCCATTTTATCAATGAAATTTGGTGCAATGTAGTTCACAGACGAAAGAGCAAACATTTTTGAGGGGATGGGGTGGATGAGAGGAGAGGGAAGCAAAGGAGATGGGCTCCTTAGCTCCTCCCTGAATTTCTGATCTTTGCCTTTGCTGTGAATGGCGTCTACACATGCTTCCCAAATGTGGACTGTGCAAACTCACTACTGCCTCTCAATTCTGGATCATGCATTAACACTGAAGATGCCCTCAAGTTTTTATATATTTGGCCTCTAGATGGCAGGACATTCTAGTTGGCCAAACCTCGTAGAGAGTCTCTACAGCAAGAGATGTGTTACACTAGTGCAGGGAGTATGTGTTCAGTGTTGCAAATGCATGCCTAGAAGTGTTTGCTTTTCATGAGAGCAGCTCCATTATTTATCAATGAATCTGTCCTTAGAGCTTACAAATAATCTCTGGGAAATGTATTGCATCTCAACACGATGTAAAACTCAAATTTGCTGGTGCATATGACATAGAAGAATAATGAGTAAAATAGACAAATGAGACGTGCACGTATAGGACTAAAATCCTTCAGTCCTTTCTCAGGCAAAACTTTTCTTATTAGTGGACTCATTGTGAGTTTTTCTTGAGTAAGCACTAGGGACTCACCCTATAATGAAACTGGATGTAGAGCAATATTAGATAATCTATTCATGGTGTGAGTTGTAATTTCAGCCACTGAGTAACATAATCTCATGGGCAGTGGTGTTTATGTGTGTCTAATTCATTCCCACGTTTCCGCCTCTTTGAGTTCTCGGTCCTTTTCTTGAGCTGCATTCTTTTCCTCTCTAGTAACAACACAGATCATGTTTATCCAGGCTAGTAACAAAATCTGAGAGAGCTTTCTCTGATTATTTATAATTAACCTCAAGGCAGGGTTATTAAACCACACCCTCAATTTTTTTCCCCCTTGTTCTTCTCGCATCTGCAATGTGAAATTCTTTTTTGCAGCTCAGTGAGACGACATCTCCTGAATGTATGTTCCTATTTGGCTCTGAAACTGTTTGAGTGGGACAGTCAAACAGATTATGGGCGGGGGTTCCCTTTTTCAGCATCAAAGGAAAAGAATCCATTAGACCCCCCCATCAGTGCATCCCATCTGTACAGTGCCCTGCCCGTATATTACCCTGCTGAGTAAAAAGAGGAAGAAATTAACACAAGAATTCTATGGCTCCTCTGAAAGCACAATTGTAGCATCTGCTTTGTGGGACTGGTGGCTGTGAACTGGCTGGGGGACAGGGCCTAGAATGACCATGGACTTCCAGGGATCCATGGCTTCCAAACCCATCAACCCTATTTATGTTTGCACTTATATGACCCTTATCACCACATCTGAGCCCCTTCCTACACAGCTTTAGTGGTGGGCTACCCTTTTTCACTCTGGCATGACTTCTCACCACACTGCTATTGGCTGCTGGACCCCAAGTACACTCTGCTTCTCTTCAGAGGAGAGACAGAGTGCACAGCTGGAGCTGATGCTGCCTGTGGCAACATTAACTTTCTGCAGCCAATTGGGCTGGATACAGGAACTACTGAGTGAAGTTCTAGAAGACCGGCCATGCTGGGTCAGACCAAAGGTCCATCTAGCCCAATATCCTGTCTTCTGACAGTGGCCAATGCCAGGTGCCCCAGAGGGAATGATTATAGGTCTGTGTTATACAGGAGGTGAAACTAGATGAGCATGATGGTCACTTTGACCCTTAGAATCTGTGAATCTACTAATATTCTCCTTTAATTGATCATAATTGGGAGGAAGGATGATGCTGACATGACTCTGCCCTGGCTTCACCTACCTTTTTGTTTGTACAGGGTACAAATAGCCACATAGCCACTATCCTCATCTGTGCCACTCCCACCATGTTTTTGTCCATGGATGTGCTCTCTTTCACACACCCTGGGGGAGGTAGAGCATATGGAACCAAGTTGGCAAGGGAAAGGAGGACTGGAGAATTGCTGACCTTGAGGGTCTGTACACATGCATTCTCCCATTCAGTATCCTAATTTTAGCTTATTTTTCTAGCCTTTCATGGCTCTTGCTAGAAAATTATTTTAGGATTCTATGTGGAAGCTGTAAGGGTCTTTTCCCTTTAAAAGTTTGCAGTTTTATAAATGAGAAAAATCTCATGCAGCTAAGAATAGTTGAAAAAGAATATATTTGTACTAGGGCTCTCGATTAATCACAGTTGACTCACGGAATTAACTCAAAATTAATTGTGATTAAAGCAATTAACTGATTAATTGCACTGTTAAACAATAGAATAACAATTGAAATTTATTAAATATTTGTGGATGTTTTTCTATGTTTTCAAATATACCCATTTCAATTACAACACAGAATATAAAATGTACATGGCTCACTTTATTTTTGATCACAAATATTTCCACTGTAAAAATGATAAAAGAAACAGTATTATTTAAATTCACCTCATACAAATACCGTAGTGCAATCTCTTTATCAGGAAAGTGTAACTTACAATGCAGATTTTTTTTGGTTACATAACTGCACTCAAAAACAAAACAATGTGAAACTTTAGAGCCTACTAGTCCACTCAGTCCTACTTCTCATTCAGCCAACTGCTAAACCAAACAAGTTTGTTTATATTTATGGGAGATAATGCTGCCTGCTTCTTGTTTACAATGTCACCAGAAAGTGAGAACAGGTGTTCACATGGGACTTTTGGTAGCCAGCATTGCAAGGTATTTACATGCCAGATATGCTAAAGATTTGTATGCCCCTTCTTGCTTCAGCCACCATTCCAGAGGACATGCTTCCATGCTGATGACGCTGGTTAAAAAAATAATGCGTTAAATTAAATTTGTGACTGAATTCCTTGGGGGGAGAATTGTACATCTCTTGCTCTGTTTTACCCACATTCTGCCGTATATTTCATGTGGTAGTAGTCTTGGATGATGACCCAGCACATCTTGTTTGTTTTAAGAGCACTTTCACTGCAGATTTGAAAAAACACAAAGAAGGTACCAATCTGAGATTTCTACAGATATCTGCAGCACTCGACCCAAACTTTAGGAGTCTTAAGTGCCTTCCAAAATCTGAGAGGGATGAGGTGTGGAGCATGCTTTCAGAAGTCTTCACAGAGCAACACTCCAATGCAGAAACTACAGAAATCAAACCACCAAGAAAGAAAATCAACCTTCTGCTGGTGGTATATGACTCAGATGATGAAAATGAACATGCATCTGTCCGCACTGCTTTGTCTTGTTATCTAGCAGAACCTATCAAAATGGACGCATGTCCTCTGGAATGGTGGTTGAAGAATAAAGGGACATATGAATCTTCAGTGCATCTGGCATGTAAATATCTTGCGACGCCATTACAACAGTGCTAAGAGAACACCATTCTCACTTTCAGGTGACATTGTGAACAAGAAGCGGGCAGCATTATCTTCTGCAAACGTAAACAAACTTGTTTGTTTAAGCAATTGGCTGAATAAGAAATAGGAGTGAGTGAACTTGTATGCTTTAAAGTTTTATACGGTTTTATTTTTGAATGCAGTTTTTTTGTACATAATTCTACATTTATAAGTTAAACTTTTGTGATAGAGATTGCACTACAGTATTTGTATTAGGTGAATTGAATTCACAAATTTCTTTTATTTTTTACAGTGCAAATATTTGTAATCAAAAATAAAGTGAGCACTGTACACTTTGTATTCTGTGTCATAATTGAAATTGATATATTTGAAAATGTCCAAATTGTTTAAATAAATGATATTCTATTATTAATAGTGTGATTTAATCATACAATTAATTGCAAGTAATTTTTGTAATTGCGCAATTAATCACAATTTTTAATCACTTGACAGCCATAATTTGTACCGTTCTTTAATTTCAATAAGTTAGAAAAATAATTAAAGGAATATCACCATCTGTCCTGGTAAGTGCACTACTTCAAATGTGGCCATGATATTTTTTCTGTTGTTTGTTATAGAACACCTGGCTGCAATTACAACAGGAAAAAATAATGTATTGATCTTCAAAAGGAGATTAAACCTCAAAAGTTGTTTTAAAATATATTTTTGGTTTATTTTTAGTCTTTACTATTACTGTCCACACTGTCATTATGGTCGGATCAGAAGTGACAAGGTCAAATCCATTAGGAACCAATAGAGTTCAACCAATTTACACCAACTGAGGACTTGGCCTATAATTTTTTACTCTGTTTTTAGACTCTTGAGTTCTGGACAGTCAGCTTCATAATGGAAAAGATCTTGGGTATTAGTTTAGAGAAAAACATGCCACTCACAGCTATGAAAAGACAACTAGAATTTTGTCTGGTTGGGAAGTAAACTGCATTCAATTAAAATCCTTTATAGAAGCATACTAGATGTCATTATATAAAGAATTTACAGTGGGTCTTAATAAACAGGTGGTATACTGGTGATATTTATCACAGGGAGTGGATTATAAGTGTCTGATTTGGGAACATCCTGGTGCATGGGCATCTTACACAAGACTATGGTTGTATCTCAGGAGATAATGTTGTCATGGCTGTTTGTTTGCTGAAAGGCCTCTCAGGTATACAGAATGTTTCTGAAGACATTACAAAAAACTGGATCAGCTTATAAAAGACAACAGCAGAAAAAAAATCTGTTTAGACAACGGAAAGATGTGCTACTGTGTCAACAATAAGAGAATGAGTTACAAGCATACAGAGATACCTGCTTCTTTTGAGAGATCAATATGTAAATTTCAAACACTTTGGAAAATTTGAAAACATTTGAAAATCTTTCATTCACCCATGTGATTCAGCAATCTCAAGAGGTTATTCAATAGCCCTTCTAGGTGATCCTGAACAGCTTGGAAATTTGGGTTCAGTTCAGATAACTAACCAAAATGTCACATCTTTCTCCAACACTCCTTCAGTTTATCCTAACTATTGAATTTTCCCCGCCTCACATCACCTCAGTCCCCATGAGATACTCTCCTTTTCCTGAAAAATGAAGATGGGCACAAATGTTCAAGGATGTTTGGTCCAAGGGTCTTTGTTGGACTAGCATTGGCAGGGAAGTCCAGAGACACTTCTCAACTTTCCCTAAGTTGGGCGAGGGGTGAGGATTCTGATATTTCCAGTGTCTAAGCAGAGTCTTTTTTTTTTTCTGCTATTATCCAATTTTTGTTGTATCTTTGGAAGAATTTTGTACATCTCAGGGGTCATCCAGCAAACAAAGCTAGAGTGGCCATGACAGCATCACCACTGGACATAGTGCCTCTGTCTTGTGCAAAATGTTCTCATGAAATGTCCTTATAAAGATTTGGTTGGAGTCTGTGTCTGATGAAAATAACATGCTATTTTAAAAATCTCGTTTGATCATGACCAGAAAAATGATTGTAGTGTAAATGAATCCTGGCTCTTCATCTGGATCACCTGCTCAAAGACAATCCTAGCATGCTGCGGGGTTTATGGGTGAGCAAGATTGTCCTTTCCCTTGGCTGCTGTACTTGTTAGTATATTATTGAGAATGTGACCCCTCCATGCTGTAAATATGATATTTTTCATGGCAACGATATTGATATTGCCATGTCATATTGTGTGTCAGACTTTGATATTGTGTTTTCCAAATGAAAAACAAAATGATGCACAGGTTTTCCCCAAGTTTCTCACTCATCCTTCTATGATTGTACAACATATCTGCTGGACACAGATACACCTCAGCTGTCCTCACCTGTGAAATGCTGCAGTCTGCAGCTAATCTGGCAATTCCTGCAAAGACAGTACCCAAGAACAAGTACTTCAGTCTCCCGGATCTCAAGCTGATAGATAATTCCAAGAACCAAAGATTTTGCTTTCTGCTCATAATTAGTCCCAACAGAGTCGAAAGGAGTGTAGAAAAAAGATCAAAAAGCAAATGGCAAATCCCACATTATTAGTGCCATGCACTCTCTAATAGCCGTGTTGCAATTCCAACAGATGGTCATTCAGTATAGTAGATATTGCCACAATTACCAACTTTTAGACTGCCTTTAAAGATGGGTACTTTATGGCTGTAAGGATTTAGACCAAACACATTAGGTCAATATGGAATTATAAAATCATGGAGGAAAGAAATAGAAACAATTTATTGGGTAGAAACAATCAAAAATTTTTGAATAAAAACATATGTAGTCAATAAATGGTCATTGTTAGAAAAACAAAGGCTTCAGAAAGTTTGTTTTTCAAATTTTTTTTTTTCAAAATTGAAAACAAAACCCTCAATTTTTGTTTGATTTTTTTAATTAATGATAAAAGGGGAGAAATGAGGAAAAAGAGGGAACGTCAAAAATTAAATAGTAAGGGTAAAAAATTGACATTTTTCATAATGAGTTGTTTTCTAAAATTTCACATGCAAACCTTTTAAATGTTTGACTATGTTCAGCATTTGTTTGTTTATTCAGTTTTCAGTTAGCTGTACCATTGGCTCATCTAGTCCCCCACCCCCCAAAATGCCGCTAAGTATTTTACAAAAGGACCTTCCTAGCCTTCTCTGGAACAATCTCATTTCTTAGCTCATCTCAGTCTACCCACCTTGCTTCCAAGTTTTTGATAGAAATAATGGCCACACCACTTAACCTTTCCTGCCCCAGGGATGTTCTTAGGCAGCTCTTGATTAATTTGAGCTTGCTGAAACTCCTTTTATTATCAGCCCCTGTACAGGAAGACAGCACAAAAATATGTAGTGCTGTTACTGTGTTAGGAAAACTTGTACGTAAAGACCTTTTGTGAACATAGCTAAGAAGATCAATGGGTGCCTTTGTTTCCAAGTCATCCTTAAAGATTCACTTGCAAAACCTGATGAAGAACTCATTCTTGTCCTCAAAATCTCAGAGTTTAAATATCAGAGTAGCTATTTGCTAAGTTTTGAGGGTCTCTCTTTAGGTCCTCCGTGCTGAGGTTTTTCAGTTTCTTGACTGTCAGAAAAGGAAACCTTTCTGTGATTCATCATATGTATGTATCCTGTTGTTCAACTGAGTTAATATCATGTGTAAGATGGGACTGAAAAACCTCGCTTTCAAAAACATTTTTGGGATCTGATGACCTTTTGTCCTTTGCAAGTTCACCTACATTACTTTCCTCCTGTGAGATTATTTCTCTTTGAACTGTGTGGATATTTCTAAAGTTTCAGCTGTGAAACGGCAGCTTCCATACATGCAAGTAACCTAGACGATCTTAATTGTGAGAAAACATCTCCAAGGCCACGTAAATTGCAAGCCATTCAATGTCAAGATCTGGACTACACACATTTTTGCTCACAACATTCATTTTTAATAAACAAATATACCACATCTGACCAAAATGAGAAGCCAAAACTCTAAAACGTTTGTTTGAAGCGATCTGCTTCCAGTGTAAGTTTGGGTGAAAGATTGTGTGAAACCTTGATTTTGTCTGAAGTGTCAAGAACATCCTGGACCTGATTTCATGGCAGAAGGATTACTTCTACCCTTGCTGATCAACTTGTGGGTTGGCATTTTAATGTAATGCTAATATGCCTTTTCAACACATCCCAATGACTGGTTAAAGCAGAAAACAGGGAATACAATTTTGAACAATTCCAAAAAATAGAACAGCTTGGGGAACAATCATTGCAGTAGCTTCTCCCACAGGATTCAGGGCATGGACCACACATGGGATGAAAAAAGCAAACTGCTTTATCTGCTGAATTTGATTTTGACATCTTTATTTGCTGCAGCCATATTAGCTCTATTGTCATAGCTATGTCCCCTGCAGTCAGCCATATTTAAACCGTCTTTTTTCAGCTCTTCTAAAATAACCATAATACCCTCCCTTGTTTTTCTCTCCACAGCCTTTATTCCATCTTTCAAAAACCTCAACATATCTTAACACCTCAGACATTTGTTCCATTTGGGAGGGGTCTGGAGTGGAAACATAACAGAGAAGTATTTAACTTTTCTAACCTTATCAGCTGCACTTTTCTTGCAATGCTAATGATAAATTAGTTTTGAATTTGGTTTGATAAGTATGAATGTCTTCTTGCAGTTTCTGCCTTAATAGCTTCCATATAATTTTCCAACACACTATCATTCAAGCAAACCCAAAGAATGACCATTATGAGGATTATCTAACTTTCCTTCTGAAACTCTTAAAGCTAAACACCTTTCATCTCCTCCAGGTACAGCAAAATATCCAAGAGACAAAAGAAAATATTGTGCCTCAGATTTCTGCATTTGATAGGTTTGAATACTATTATCAATTATGCAACCCTTTTCCAACCATTCTGCAAGTTCTATTGAGTCAGCAATTGCCTCCACGTGTTTCCTTGAACATTCACGTTGGTTCCCTAAAGTGGAAAAAGTTCATGAACCCAATTTTATGGTTCACAAAGAAAGATGAGGAATTTGGCTGCAAAAGCAAACAAGTGAAACAGAATAAGGAGGCAAGCGTCAAATTTTACATCAACCAAGATTGCTAGGATAACTCCACAGTAGGAGTTTTAGCAAAAAAACTTCCCACAATTTTAATACTTGCCGTCTTTTGTGTTTGCTAGGCAAAAAGTCTTGTTCTAAATAGACAATGGGACTATTTTCTACCAAAAAAAATAAAAAAAAAAATGGTGGACAGAATCCATCCCTAGTTGTTAAAAAGCCAGAATTACCTTGTTAAAGACAAAATTCTGCCCCCTCCCCCGCCCCGCGCTTTCAATAATCAACCACTTTTAGCATCTGTGTCTGTGAAACTTGCACTAGCAGCCAACAGGCAGCCTTTTGTTCTGGAATCAGAGACTCCAGCACCCAGCAAACTGATACACCCAAACCAACATCTTCACAGCTCAGGAAGGCTCAGACGTACAAGGAGCAGAACTGTCCACAGATTCTTGACCAAGACCATGGTAGGACTTTATACATTTTAAAAAGCTCTGTAGACCATTCACACTTCTCTGATCTTCTTTTTCATGGACCTACTGCTTTTGAGTGCCACTGTTGTGCTTGAAGATAATTATGGTTAACAGTAAGAATTCATCCACCAAGCTTTTCACAAGTGAATTACTAGATTTGAAATGATTATTTTAGTGGGTGAAAGATCTAATTAATATCTCTGTGAAACTCTGAGAGAAATCAGGTGAAAGGTCATAACATTTATGTGAAACTCAGCTATATCTGGGGAAACCAACCAGCCAGAGCTCAGGAATGCAGATAAGGTCAACTGACGTCCAGTGAAGGGAGCAATTACAGAGAAGGTTAGTGTCTCATGATGGAAGAAAAAAGTGAGATGTTTTTTAAAAAGTAGATCTCAAAGCACTTTACAACAGATGAAATGCACCACATCAGACCTACATCTTACTGTTCTGTATTTTCCAAATATTGCATATCTGAATGCTTCCAAAATGTGTCATACTTGGTCACAGAAGATGTCTGCATTTTTGCACCTCCTTTGTGGTAAAAAATAAAACATACTAAATTATGCCAATTGCTTTGCTTAAGGTGGATATGGAGGATCTAAGTTCATGATGTAACTGGAAAGCAATGTGTTTTTGTCTCTGCTCCTAGCTCTTCAGCATGGGAGTGAGCAGAAATGACTCAAGTGTGATAATGCATTGCTCATATTCCTTTGCACTGTGTTCACAAAGAACCAGATTATACAGCCCGGAGGCATGTTGGTGAGCATTTACTCCCATGGACATGCAGAAGGGTTGTACAACCCAGGAAGAAACATCTCTCAAGTTACGATCTCTCGCTGCTCTATTTGAGCTTATGGGTTTGGTGTGAATAGGCATTTGAGCACTGAACCTTCTGCGGCTGGTGGCTTTATTGCTGAAAAGTGACAGACCGTATGACATTTGCAGGAAGTTGGGATATTTTGGGGAGCCCATCATGGGACACTCTAATGCCTAATTTATTAGAAGGGCAGAGCACCCACAACTCCAAATGACTTCACGGTTTATTACAGGGCCCACAATCTACAGGCAGCCTTGGGCTATGTTTTCTGTGGACCCTATTCTTCTCACTGAATTTTGCACTTAATAGTCCCTACCTGGTCCAAGGGAAGTGTTCCCCTGCGTATCCCGTTATGGGATATGAGTGCTCACCATGCAAAATGCCATGCCAAAGGGGCATTCCAGGAGAATTCTTGCAACAGTGTCATTGCCAGTGAGTGAGAGACAAGCACAGGGCCTGTGGTGGGGAGAGGATGTGCCAGGGAGACACATGGGGGATGCCAGGGACACATGTGAGGGGCCAGATTCTTGGTTCCACTGCAGCTTCTTTGTGCTGCTGGAGCAATGTAAAAGGGCTGCAAACCAGCTGGATTTCTTCTTCTTCCCCATCCCTGGGAAGTAGCCCAAGCACAAATGGGATCTCCTTGGTGATACAGAAGGTGTGTCAGGGATGAGGCGAGCCAGAGAAAGGGCAGGAGGGGGTGTAGCCCAAACATGTTGCACTCCAGTTATTTTCAGCAGCAGAGCAACCGATAGGAGGCTGTAGCAGTTTCCAGAAAGCAGCCCCAGAGCAGCCTTAGGGGTGGCCAGGCCCCAGGATCTGGAGGCCAGAGTAACTGTTGCCCTATCCCCTTTCTCTTCCCTGAGCCTGCTGTAAGAAAGGAGAATCAGAGTCTGGTTTATGGTTTGCGGGGAGCTGGCTGGTATGTGTATGGGAGTGGAAGGCAAAAGGGTTCATTGTTTGGGGGTGGCAGTGGGAGGTTTTACTTATTTTTTGGAGTGCCCCCAGGCTATGCACCTTTTATAAGTCTCCCAGGAATTAACTAAACTGGCTACAGTCCTCCAGGGCTGGATGGAAGACAAAACTATAGGGAATTAGAGATGAGTAAAAATATTTCATCAGACTTCTGTTGTAAATGGCACATTATTTCTGTGAAGAAATTGAAAAATTCCATGTCTCCAGAATTTCAAACTGTTTCATTTTAAATTCCTGACCCCTCCAATTTCACCCGGGTTTGAGACCAGCAGTCTAGTGGCAGGGTTCCCTCAGGAAATTAAAAGTTCCTGTGCTTGGTTCAATGTTTCAGTCGTTTTAAGCACATAACTTTCAGTAACTCTAATAGTAAATGCCATTCATTTTCCTATATTTTAAAAAGGGTCTTTAAGAATATAAAATTAAAATAGACGGGCAAAAGAATGCAAAGTCTAAAAAGATGCATAGAATCAGAGTATTAGCACTCTAAGATCTCTAGGGCAGCATTCACAGAGATCAAATTCTACTCAGTTTCCCCAGTGCAGCCCCACATGGTTAGACTGTAACTTGAGTATGGAGGGGATTTTCCAGTAAAACCTTCACACCTGCATCTGGCGCAGTGATCCAGATGGCAGCTAGTTGGGTTGAGTTTACAGTTGCTTTGCACTGGCAGAGTGGCATAGAAAAGCTGGAGCATACCTGGTGAATTTAGCCCTCCTGTACTTTTTGAGAGCAACCACTTGCCTTTGTAGATGAGACCTAGTGAGCCTAATTCCAATCTCACAATACATTTTAAAATGGTTTCTTTCCATTGGAAGGTGTTGAACTCTCAGGATATCAGTATATATTTAACTAGTGAGATGTTTCCTTTGAAGTGTTTTTATATAGTTTTTTTCAGTAATAGTGTGACACCAGAAGCATCATAAGATACCATTATGCCCCTACTGGTTTCATGGTAGTTTTTCTTCTTTCTACGATGTAATGTTGAAACCTTCTTTAAACCAATTTCCAATACTGAATTATACTAACATTTTAAAACTTCTTTTTTGGTGGGGAGGGTCAGAGGAAGACAAACGTTTTCTCTGCTCTATAGAGGTTGTCTGTCTCAAAGCTCCCACTGCACTGCACTCCTCCTTGTATCCAAAGGTCTCATTGCCAAGTCTAAGTGGAAGAGGAGCTATGTATATTCCAGGGGATCACAGAAGAGACTGCATCTGCAACAGCAACAAACCAATATCAATAGAGTAGATTGTG
This sequence comes from Dermatemys mawii, assembly GCA_007922305.1. Lineage (NCBI taxonomy): Eukaryota > Metazoa > Chordata > Testudines > Dermatemydidae > Dermatemys > Dermatemys mawii. The sequence goes on from ML677333.1 coordinate 87,047,917, forward strand.
TGCACGCAGGTCTTAAAAGACTCATTTGAGCCATTCATTCGTAGCGAGAAATTCTCCAGAATGCCCCTAGCCTTCCATAAACGATCGTATGGCGGGCTGCCCAAATAGGTGCACCTGGTTCCCTCCAGGGCACATCAGCACAGTTTCCAGTGCTTGTGACAAGTGGTGTTTCTCTTAAAGCCTCATCTCTTCGAGCCATGTCATTACATGAAAAGCTCAGCTTTTGTTTAAAAAAACCCCTAACACGTTTCTAGCCCTCCTGGCTGCAGTGAAAAGATTGAAAAAAGGCTCAAAAACCAGAAGGCAAATAAAAATAATCCAGCATTATTTTTTTAGACTTGATGATTTTTTGAGACCTGACTCCTGATTTTCAGACAATTGTGCAGTGATCCCTTCTGCCCAACCCCAGTGAGGGATTCCTTCTCACAAGGGATAGTAGCACCACTCACTAAAGCTACCAAGGAATGAACCTGAGAATTGAGTGCAGATTGCTTGCATAGTAATGCAGTGTATCTATTCCCACAAACCATAGCTATTGCCACTGGGCAGAACAGAACACAGCTTGATCCGCTACAGCACAGTTCTTACCCAAGGCACCCTAAAATGCTTTATACAGCAAGAGGTAACAAACTGGCATTGCACAGGGACTGTACAGGGAACTTTTGCAGCTAGTGTTTGTTTTTCTACACAAAAATGAAAGATTTTCAAAGCTCTGGTGCGCCGTCTGTTCTTTTGGTTTGTCCCTCCATGTGATCTCTCATTGGGGCATAGAGAGCACTTTTTTTTTTTTTTTTTTTTTTTGACTTCTGTTATGTGCCATTTCCAACTTTGTGTCTCAAGTGCGTGAGGTCCTGGAAACGGCACACTACTACTAACAGAATAGCAGCCCACATGTTCTTGCGTACATTGGAATGATAATCAGCATGGCAAAAATTGTCCCAAGAAAAGAGCTGGCTCCCTGTAATTGGCTGAAAAATGTCAGTCTTAAAGCCCTGAGTCTAACCACAATTTAAGATTCCCATCAAATCTCTGCCAGCTGTTAATCTCAACTGTAATTGTTTTTAATATATGTGCAATTCCATTGCTCTTTGTCATATTTCTATATCTTATTCCACTTAATCTTTGTACCTACTTCCCTTGCCATGCCAGCAGCACTGGGAGGTTAGCCCAATGTGCCTGATAGAAATTTTTGAAAAGTGTCAAAGGAGATACTTAGAGTATTTCAACTCATGGGAAAGTAGCCAGATTAGAGAGGCATAATCAGGTGCTATAGTGTTTTCCTTTGCTTCCAGTACATAGACTCTGCCAACATATCTAGTTCACTGCACCAAAGAGTGTCAAAAATAGACCAGAGTTGCTATGTTAATCACATGGAGTCTAACAAATGAATTTGTCTGGGTTAAAAACATTTAATGTTGTATTTGTAATATTAACAAGTGCTGGACAACTGACAGGTCTCTTTTCATCTAGAGAACATCTCTGATTCTCTAATGCCTTTCAAAACAAAATGTTCATTTGAAGTATATCTTCAGGAATGTGAACTAAGGATTCCTAGAATTATCATTATTTGTGTTGAAATAGTGCTTGAGGCAGAAATGGAACGGAGCTCCGTTGTGTTAGGGGCTGTACAAAGACAAAACAAAATGATGGTCCCAGCCCTAAAGAGCTTACAGTCTAAAGTAATGTGTTCATTGGTCCCTATGGTGTGTTTACATTGCAGAGTAAAGCCCAGGTTCAGACTCAGCTTTTAGCCTAACCCCTCTTCTGTCTAGACACAAATTGCGCTAATCTTGGTCTTGGACACATAGTCCAAGGACCCTGCTGGGGTGGAGAGTCCAAGCCTGAGTCCAAGTGGTACCCAAGGTTAAAGCCCTATATCTTAGCAGTGTGGATGTATCCCTACTGAACTCAGAATCCTGGGATTCTACCAAAAATATCCCACAATCCCATCGGCCAATGTCTTTTGTACTCTCTATCCCAAGATTTTCCAGTCAATTCAAGTGAACGCAGAAGCAATCCCCCCACCACCACCATGGTGTACAGCAGCAGCTCAGTGAAGAAAAGAAAAAGACAAGAGAAGAGATGCCACTCGGCGGAGAAGAGATGCCACTCAGCGGGAGTTGCCGAAGCCACCAGACTTCATATGGTTTTTTACAAGTGCCTGGAGCACAGCAGGACAGCAGGTGACTTGACATAGTTTCAGGCTTGCCTGGAGTACAGTAGGATAGCAACTGGAGAGCCAGAGATGCTGATGCGACGAGAATAGAAATTGCAGCCTAAAAACCAGAAGACCTGCGAGGTAGCTTCATAGCAGCTGGAGAGCAGAGTTCTAGCAGGAGTGGTGGCTGGTTGACCACCGCTCTGTCTGCCGAAAGCAGTATGGCGTCTGCATGCCCGAAAGGTACATAACGGCTGTCTGCCACACTTTGCACTGAGGGAGGGGCAAGTGATGGGAAGCAGGAACAAAAACCCGCAAGACTTTTTCTGCCCCCATCATGCAATGCCAGCTTTACCCAGAATTCCAAGGGGCCGCGGGGACTGTGGGAACTATGGGACACCTACGCACAGTGCACCGCTCTGAGAGTCGACGCTAGCCCCAGAACCATAAACGCAATCTGCCAAATTAGCCCACTTATTGGGGACACACACAATTGCATGTATACCATCAGCTTTCTTAAGTTGAACTCTAGAAAGTTGACATTAGCTCATAGTGTAAACAGGGCCAAAGTCTCAGAAAACCAGGGACCAGAACTGCATGGTGGGCAACTTGCTGATATTGTACCTATTTTATGAGGAATTTGGCCCAATGCTGGGCACTGCACAGAGCCAGCTGTGGTGCATGATGACTTGGTCAGCCAGGCTGGTACCTTGCTGGCCCAGAATCCATCAGGGAGACTGATGGAAGCCAGCAGCAGATAGTGAGTGAGGAAAATGAAGTGTCTCTCTTGTTGAAACTGGTCCCCTAGATGGCTTTGGAATAGGAGCAGAGCAGATTCTGGCTCCATACTCGGAGGAGCTGTTTGATGCACCCCTGAGACAACTCATTCTATTGTTGCCCAGTTTTGGAAATAACTAGTGATGGATGAACCACAGGAGATTCAGAGCCCAGGTTTGGCTTGAACTATTGCTTGTGCTATCAATCCTCTCAAATTGGCAAAATGAAGCTGGAGATGTCACAATTCTGGGAATTCATGCTTCCTTTTTGGCACAGACGACACATATGATGGCCCAAACTCTGCTTTCAAGTTAAATGATTCCAGGGATTTACCCCAACATAGCGGAGAGCAGAACTTGGCCCAGTTAGAATTGCTTTTCTCACAGGATTTTGGCACTTCTGCGTTCTTTCCCATCGTGAACCAAGATATTAAAGAACATTTGAAAAAATGAAAACAAAACAAAAAATGACCAAAAGGCACTGAACCATAAAAGATTAATGATTTGTCAACAGGTGCAGCATCGATGAAGCTTCAGGAGGTGATGGTGGAAGGATATTCTTGTTTTTATCTGAAACATTCAACCAATAATAGCCTCTCAGTCCCAGTCCTTCAGGGAGAGCCCGGTGGGCAGACCCATGCAGCACCCTACTGAAGCCCATGGTGCTCTGGCCCTAAATCTTTAATCCCTTCCCCCACCTTCCTGTACCCATGCTGACTGCGTATCATGCTAAAGAGACACAAAAATATAAAGACAGGCAGTGAAATCCTGGCCCCCATTGAAGTTAATGGGAATTTTGCCATTGACTTCAATGAGGCCAGGGTTTCACCCACAGTAGTTCATGTGCAACCATAAGAATAATGTATAGTCACAGGCCTCCTGACCAGAAACTGAAAGTCACCTTTATACACATACATGACTTGCACTCATGTATGTGTATACTCTGGATAAAGAATCAGAGGGGTAGCCGTGTTAGTCTGGAATTGCAGAAGTGACAAAGAGTCCTGTGGCACCTTAAAGACTAACTAAAATTTTAGAGCATAAGCTTTCATGGGCTAATACCTACTTCGTCGGATGCAACCGACGAAGTGGGTATTAGCCCATGAAAGCTTATGCTCTAA
>ML677333.1:87052371-87122200 GCA_007922305.1 Dermatemys mawii
TTAGAGCATAAGCTTTCATGGGCTAATACCCACTTCGTCGGTTGCATCCGACGAAGTAGGTATTAGCCCATGAAAGCTTATGCTCTAAAATTTTAGTTAGTCTTTAAGGTGCCACAGGACTCTCTGTCACTCTGGATAAAGTTTGCATGAGATCCAAGCCTGATGACTTCTTAAAGAGCAGGCCCATGGGACTACTATACTTAGAAAGGAAGAGTTAAACAGTGGTGTTGCTGTGTTCTGGGACCAGGATCAGTGACATACAGCAATTCACCCTAGATTAAGACCCAGCTGTCAGTAGAAGATTCAGGAAATCTAGAAGTGGTAGAAAGGGATGAGAAGGGGCAGATCAGTTCCAATAAAATCAGAAGAGCCTTGAACTTTCACCCTAAAACAAACCTTCATTGAATTTGAAAAAGTGGGTTAATCCTCCCCACTTCCCCCGTGCCCTCCTCCCCCCCGCCCCCGATCCCCAGAGTGTTTTTCATTTCCATGCTACTCTACTTTTCTGGGTTCTGATTAGTAATGGAAGTGCTGAAGTTGTTTGAAGCCCTGTTTTGCAGCTCCAAAGGGGTCGTAAAAGTTTCAATGAGCATCCAAACCTCCACACGGTTAAGTGAATCTTGTCAGATTGGCCCATCATTATTGAAAAGGCCTTTCTAGAGACCCAACCCTGCAATAACTTATGTACATGAGTAACTAACGGGAGTATCCACCAGAGTAAAGTTACTCATATATGCATTTACAAAGAGCAGGTCATAAAATATTTGTTTTCAAGTTAACTCATCTCACACATAGGGACAGGTCTTGTGCCTCTAGGTATAATGGCCCAGCAGCAGTTTCATTTTTAAACTCTCTTGGGAGTAAAATTCATTCCCTGTACAAGGAGCCAGCAGAAGAGTGATATTGACCTGCATTAGTAAGGGACTCATACAAAAGGTTGTTCAGTCAGCTCCACTGAGGGATGTTTACTAACAATGTCCCCGTTTCCAGGGCTGTCCTTAGGATTTATGGGGCCCTATGCAGTATTATTAAACTGGTGCCCCTATGCCCAATGGCAGCCTGAATTTGCAGTCCGGGGGATGGGGGTGGGGCACCTCACAGCGACGGAGAGTCGCAATTCCCCACAGAGACCCCTGTACCCTTTCCCTCATGAAGAATGGACATGCAGAAGGTACCTAATTAAAAGCACTGAACTTGGGAATAAAAAATGTCAGTTACAGGTTTTTTGATGTGCCCTGAAATTTGTCAGACATTGATTTGCAAAAACTTTGTAGTAAGGGTAAGTCATCTGTCTTGCTGAATACAACATTAAATATTATGGAATACATGATGCAGCTCTTCTCGGTTTTACATTTTCTTAATCAGTATTTCTAAGCTGATCTTACATTTTAAATGTACTCTTAGCTTTCATAAAGTAATTGTTCCAGATTACAACATATTTAATGCATTGAAACAAAGATATTATTTTAAATTAATCAGTCACAGAGGTTTAGGGTGTTCATAACAATGTTCATTGCTTTTAGAAAAGGGGAACACTAATTTACTTTGTGTGATCTCCTTGACAATAGACATGTTTATGGAATGTCACCAATTTTTAAAAATATGTTTCCAAAGATTTTAGGCATTACAAAGGATATTATATCTTACTAAGGTACTGATTTTGCTGGAGGTTCTCTTAAAACTAGTTCATCGGATAGTCAGAAGTAAAGAAAGGGACAGTCTTTATCCAGCTATTTGGAAAGAGAAAGGGATGGACAGAAACGACAGGAAGACTTTGGAAGCAAGTTTTTTTTACTATTGTAAGTAAAATGTGTATTTTAGATAAGGGTGGTCTTTTGAAGGATTTATTTAAAAAGCTATATGTCTGAAGATCCAAGCATTTAAGGCTAAAGATGATTGTGCATCTAAAAATCTATGCAAGGAGTTTTTAGAGATGTGATTTTTATAATCTTCACCAACTCAGTAATGAAATATTTTTAAAGCGAATTTTAAATTAAGATCCTGTAGACTGACATGTTCTGAGTAAATAATACAATAATGCACAACTGTTTTGTCAGCAAATTCAGAAATGGACAGTATATACCTGGGAGTTGGCTAATGCCTGTTAAATGGCTTGATTACCCCTTGAATGGCTCTTTAACAGTTTCAATGTTGTGCTAATAGGTCTGGTAAGCTGGAGGCTTTTTCACTTTTAACTACTAGATCCCCTAGACTCACCAGGCTGCAGCAGCCAGCTGTGGGAGCCTGCAGGAAAGGTCAGAACAGGGATAGGAAGGGTGGACACTAAGACCCAGTGGTGCCCCAAATTTTCAGATGCCCTACGCAGCTGTGTATGTTGCCTATGCCTAAGGATGACCCCGCCTGTCCCACAGCCTGCTCTGCACAACAATTGCCACCCCAAGCATTCAAAACTCACAAGATTGGCTTAAAAACCATGAGATTTTAAAAAATGAATATATCTGGGGTTCTTCTGATGTTGGAGCATTTAGGGATCATATTTTCTGCAACTTATGGGGGGCTAGTAAATTAATTTTTGCTTTCAGTGAAAGCTGGGATTTTTCAGGAGTCAGGGCTCTAAGGAAACCATCAAACACTGTGAGACTTGTGATAATATTGTGAGAATTGGTAACACTGTATGGACAGACCTTTGTGCCCACCTGGAACAGTTTACACAATCAGGGTCCAAGGACTTTCTCTGTTTCTACTTATGTCATGACAATACTTCCCACTCATTTCACTGGGAGTAGTCCTGCGCCTTATATATGATAGAGGATGAGAAAATGAAGTGCTTTTAAGCCAAGTGCATGCCTCTCTGAGCAGGAGTAATATATGAGTAAAGGCAAAAATAATTCTGAGCTGAGTCCTGTTGTGTTTAATCCAGAGATTAGGCAATTTTTGTATTTAAAGGCTAGAAGTACAGTCAAAAGTGGAATTTAGGAGGAGTTATTTACATTCAAATCGGCAGCTGTCAGCACCTGGGTTCAAAGCTAGCTGGAGCATTTCAGAACAGCTGGTTACCACTAGCTAGACTTTGGGTGAGACAAAATGTGCGTGCTAATGTAAGCATAATGTACATTGTAATAATGTAATGACAAAATGTGTGTGCTAATGTAAGCATAATGTACATAATTATGTAATGTAACATAATCAGTGTTTTTAAAATGTGAAAACAAAAGGTTTCAACAATTTAAAAACATTGATTTTTAAGTCAATTTCATGAATTTTAGGGCCTGAGTCATGATTTTTGAAACTGTAGGATTGGCAGCACTAGATAACCCACCATGCTACGTGCATTTGAGGAGAGGTGGCAGATTTCCAATGCCTGCTCCAAGTACTCGATAGCTCTCTCTCAGAAACCCTACAAGTGCAAATAAAAGCTAGAAAACAATAGCTCTGAGTCTCTTATGCAAAAAGTTCCACATGGCAGGACAGCCTCCTTGCAAGGAGCAATAAACTGGGAATTTGGAAACCTTCCCCATAATGGGACTAAGTTGATGTATTTGTTATGACTTAATAAAATAAAGACCTCAAATGCATTGTGAGAATAAACACAGCAGATGTGAGCCAGCATTTGCTGATAGCAACTTGAGTCAAACCCAGAATCCTACTCTAGTTTTGGTTTTCATCCCTGTCCTTTTATAGGGCCATAAGAAGGCATCAGTCAATACCTTGGAAATCCCTGCTCTCCAATGGATCACTTTTGTGATAGGGATACCTTAAAAAAACTTAGAAAACCATGCATATTAAACCAAAAGAGAAAATACAGTATGGCCATCAGACATACAGTAACTCCTTTGTTTCATAATCCAGATGTCTTAAGGTTTATTACCAACTGTAGACTGAATTCTTTTATTATTTCTTAACTGGGAAGGAATGATGAAAAACAAGAAATCAGTAATAATGTTCTACATGTGTTTGGCAAATGCTTCCATTACTCTTTCTTTTTACTACTTTAACCATGGAACAGAGCTTTTCTAAATATTCAGTAGATTTCTACTGATTTGCAGTAGTAAGAGTGTCCAATAATTAACAAAGGTAAATATTTTGAATTCTAAATAATTGTACAAAATTAAGGCCTAGTTCTGATGTAAAACCAGAGTGAGTTATTTTTTATTTGTATTTCTATTGCACAGTGATTCCCAACCTTTTTACTATTGTGTGCTGCTTATATAGCTCTCTATGTATTATGTGGGCCACATCTACACAATATATATACTCTCTGTAAATCTACAAAAAAATCAGGTGTAGAAATTGTTATATGACACCAATACAATTCAGAAATTATGTAGTACCTTTTATTTCAATGCTGGCAAATGTCCCTTTCCCACTAACAGTTTTGTTTTTGACAGATTTCCCCCCTGCCCCAAAATGGAAAATTTCCATCTAGCTCCAACACACAGCTCTGACTGGGAAACTGTGTGTGCGTATATCTGTATTCGCATGGTTTAGCCCCAAATCCCGATAGGCTCAGTTATGTACCCATACACCTTATATAGACTACCACTGACCAGAACTTGCATGGGCTGAGGAGAGAACAGTCACCACTGGCCTGCTACACTGCACAGGAATAGTTCTTCATCTCCGCAATCTGTTGCCTGGTGCAGAAAGGCGATCAGGAAACACGGAGTGATTCTGAGAGCTCCAGTCTGCTTCCTGCCCTCCTTTTCAGGCAGTACAGTTACTCACTGTCCTTTTATTCTTCTGGGTTACAATCCAATCTTTTATGAATTGATGGGGTTCTCTGTGTTTCCAGTGCTGGGTGAAATTGCAAACCAAAATAATGTAAACAGGTTTATCATGTATGTATATCAATCTCTCTCTCAGTGTGTGTGTGTGATATATATATCTCAATATATCATAAAGTATAATGATTTATTTAAATGATATCCTAAATCACAGATTCTCCAGCGTTCACTCTGCAGTCCAGTTTGAGAGAATGACAGATCCATTCATAACCACTTCATGCTACCAGCATCTCAACTCCCCTCCCCCATAGCTTGATTCCTGAAACATTTCTTTTGGAGGACCTCCAAGAAGAGCACCATGGACCAGTGAGCTCAGCTGCAGCAGAGAATCTGCTCCTTGGACCCTAATGTAGCTGGGAGTTTTTGCCATTGTTTTCAAAGGAAAAAGGATCAAGCTTTAACACAGCAAATAAAATGTTCATTTTGATGGAGTTTTATGGCTGCCATGCTAGTTCTGGAATGTTGTCAGTAAGCTAATTCCTCAGTAAACAGGAAGAAACTCCTATCTCCTACCTCGCCCCCATCAGCAGGTAAGCAGAAGGTTCAGTCTTTTCTGAACTGGCTCCACTGCTCTCAAGTAAAAAGGTCAACAACAGTACAAGGAGTTTTACGAAAGTGCTGCTGGCTTGAAAATACTTGTTCCTATTTTTCTTTTTTAAACAACCAAACAAATGAGATCCTTTAGGACTGCAGACACTCAGTTCCATGCCAGCATTACTAAATTTATCCTTACAGTTGATGTGAGAAGCGCAAATCATCCAAAACAAGGGGGGAGCCCATACAGTAACAGACAATGGCCTCATTTCAAAACAGATCATTCTCGCATTCAATTCTGAGCTCATTTCACTTGTTAAGCTGGTTCATTTGTTTTTGTCTTTCCCCCCAAAATGTTTCCCATCCTTCTGTCTTTGTGCCATAACTGGATGTAGGCACAGCCACGTCTCAACTGGAAACGAGGCCTTTTCTTCTTAGTCCTGATGGCACTGGACATTGTCCATGCACTTCTTTGTCTTTCAACATGTCGTGTTATGATTGAGGGGTGCTGGGATCCTGGCTTCACTGAAGTCAATGGCAAAACTCCCGTTGACTTCAATAGGGACAGGATTGCAAGCTCTTGGGGCTCTTTGTTACATATGTTTGCACAAAGCTTAGGACACTAGAGCATCTAGGGACTTCCAGCTTACAAATAATTAGTGACAATAATAATAGTATGTGGCTGGGTGCGCTACCCCTTTTGGCTGCAGCTCTAGACTGCCCACTAAGCAGCCTGGGTGTGCTCTGCCCTTGGGGCTGGGCTATATAAACAGGAAAAGGAAGTGAGCCGGTGGAGGTGATGAGAAGTCATGATGGCTGCTACAGGTTGCAGGTACTAGGTCACCAGATTGAGATGGACTATTTTTCTGACTATACCTTTGGTTGCATGGACTCAAGACTGTGAGGTAAGGGCCTTATGAACTGGGTTAAGTGGCTTCTCCCTGACCTCATGTCTAAGGGAAAAAGAGAAAACCAGCCTGCCTGCTAGAACAATAAGACAACTGGGAATTCTGGGAGCTGGGGTTTGTTCGATGGCCTTCTTAAAGGGACCCTTGGGTTTTTTGTAAGAATGGTTTTGGCTTCTTCCTTCTTGGATCCTGTACGTGATACAACATAAGTTGTGACCCATTGTTCTATCCTGGTTTTCTAAGTAAACAGGCTATAGAGGCAGATCCTCAATTGGTGTAAATTGCCATAGCTCCACTGAAGTCAGTGGGACTATGACAATTTACACCCAAGCTTTTCTCCTTCAATGTGTTGACAATTGTCTTTATGGTTTTACACCATGCAGTTGAATAGGGGAAAAACCTCATGTTTCCCATGAAATAACATCCATCTTACCCCATTTCTTCTCTTTAGGTGAAATGCTGAGGGCTTGTCTTCATGTACAACACTACAGTAGTACCGCAGCACTGGTGCCCCTGCGCCGCTGGAACACGTTAATGAAGATGCTCCTATACTGATGGGAGAAGCTCTCCCATTGGTGTAGTTAATCCACCACCCCCGACAGGTGGTAGCCATGATGATAGGAGAAGCTCACTCGCCAACCCAGCACTGTCTACACTGGGGGTAAGGTTGGTATAAATACATCGCTCAGGGGGTGTGGATTTTTCACACCCTTAAGTGATGTAGTTATACCATGTAGACCTGGCCCCAGGGAAAGGGAACTGCAGGAGGTGGGGGGACAGAAGGTCAGGTGAGAAATGAATAAGTAGTGCAGAGAGAAAGTAAGAGAGGTCAAGGGGAAGATAAGTGCAGAGGTGAGAAGTCAGGATAGGAGAACACAGGAGACATGATGAGGAGAGACAGTAAACAGAAAAAGGAAAATGTAGGGGCCTGATTCAAAGGCCACTGAAACTATCTTTTACTTCAGGGGCCTTTGGCTTGGGCCCCAAATAAGCAGCGAGACAGTTAACGTGACTAAACCTGAGTGAGTACTCAGAGGACAATAAGGCTTTGGGGCTAGATAAACAGTGAGCAGTTAGTAGGCAATGAGGCACTTAGGTCCTACCAGGAGCAGAAGACAGTCCCTAAAAGTATGGGGGGCCCTGGCACCCAAACCGTGGCTCCGCCTCTGCAGTGCCCCCTCCCTCTGATGTCCCAACCCTGCACCACCCCATTCCCCCTGAAGCCCCACCCCTGTCCTGCCCCTTCTCCCCTGCTCCCACGCTATCTCTTCCCCCGAGGCCCCGCTCCTGTGTCACCTCTTCTCCCCTAAGATCCCACCCTTGCTCGCTTCTCTCTGCCCCCTCCCTCCCATCACTCACTCTTACAGCCAGTAACACATGGGAAGGCATAGCCCTCCGACTTTTAAAAGGCGGGGCCTGCCCCCCACCCCCATTGTTCTAGAACCCCTGGGCCCCAGTGCTGCAAAGGACTCTCCATGACCACAGGCTGATTGATTAAAAGGGGGCTCTGTGGGGAGAGGGGTTCCACCCACACCGATCTGCTTGCAGGATCAGGGCCTGAGTGACAATTAGTGTTGAAAAATCTGTGAAATTGCAGTCCAGATGTGGGGAAAGAAAACTCCTGGTGCCCTGGGGTGCTGATGAGCAGCAGCTGGAGAAGCCCCTTTGCAACAAAGTAAAAGATTCATTGTCAGAAGAGACGATTTATGCTCTGCACATTGACGGGACACCTGCAGCAGGCATGCATGTGCTCTCCAGATGGCTACAACCTTCCCCCCCACCTGCTCTCTGTCAGAGCTAGACACCATCTGCTGTTCTCTGATACATTGCAGGGCAGTGGCTACATCCCAGCTAGATTTAATGTAAATGTGTGTCTGTCTGTCCAGGAAGCTTTACAGACATCTTACTGAATATTTGGACAATAATCCTGCAGAGATTCAACAAAGTAGAGAACAATTTTATAGCAGTGGTCCTTGTGTGTCCAGTAAAGTAACCTTTGATGCTTAGATAACTCTGTGTTCTTGGACTTAAAGCGAAAAATGAGAGCGTGTGAGACAGACAGAAATGGGGCTTTCAAGATTTCAGTAATATATTGAACTCTGCAAATGTTTAGTATCCTGGACTCAGTTGTGGCATCAAGGAGAGTTGTATGCATGCACGTGGCAGGATAATCAGGCCTACCTGGACTGTGTGACTTCATCTTAGCCTGTTACGAGGATTCATAGATTTCAAAACCAGAAGGGATCAATATGATTGATCATCTAGTCTGACCTCCTGGGTCACTAATTAATATTACCAGAGAGTTCAGAACTTCTTTGCAAGTAAGTGACCACCTCATTGTAGTAAAGAAGCCCATTGGTCAAACAGATGATCAGAAATATAGGAATGGTCTTTAAAGTTCTGGAAGTGAACTGCTGGCTAGGAAAGTGGTGTAAGGGAGAGGAGTTTGTGTAATGTTGCTCCACCTTCTATGGGAAGTGGGGGCAATGTAGTTTGAATGGCCTCTTTCTCGGTAGAAGGAGAACTGAGTTTCTCAGGGACAAGCTGGCTAGAGTAGTCAGAAGGGGGTTAAACTAATAACAAAAGGGAGGGTGAAAGAGGGAAAAATGAGCTCTCATTTAGCACAAAGTTATGATATTGAGAAAAAAATTCCAACTCTTTTTTTAAACCAAAACCTGAGATATTGGAGGAGGTTTGAGGGTGTTTGAACATGGGAAAATGTTCCATTTTTTTGTTTTTCATTGAAAAGTTAAAACAGTTTTTGCTGGAATTTTTTTTAAAATGTATTTTTAAACATTTCCTATGAAAAACTATTGGCATTGTTTGATAAGCTCTAGTGTTCATATCTCCATCTACTCACAGTTGCTTACAGAGGGTGAATTTGCCAAGTCAGATTTACCAGTCGCTACTACTAGCTAGACCTGCCCTTACGCTTAAGAGTTAGAGCTCTGGCTTTTGCAAGGACTGAAGGGCCATGGTTATAGACATAGCCAGGCAGATGTGTGTTTAATGTATCAGAATCTGGCCTATAATCAATACAATTCATACTTTGCTCTTTAATTAGTTCCATTGGAATCCAAGAGACTTTAAAAGGTGTAAGGTACTATTCTGCGTGAGTAAGGGTACAGAATCTGGCCCTATGGATGTCAGGTCAGCTGGTACACATTCATTCATTACAGCACAAATTGTGTTGCAGTCTTAGACAAATCCACACTCTTCTTTCATTCCTTTCCAAACACTGATTCCCCCCCCGCCCCCGCTAACCTCTTCTAATGCTGCCACTCACTTTCCATCAGTCCCACCCAGTCATTCTCATAATGTAAACTTTCAATTCATTGGAGTGATAAAATCTTTGCTGTGATCATGCTGTATGCAGAAGGAAAAAACAAAAAGAGAAAATCTACCAGTGTGACCATGAAAATGAGGAGGGCTAAGTAAAGCAGCAGGATGTGGTATACAGATTAAGAATGTCAAAACCTTGGTATTCTAAACCTCTTCTTATACCTCAGTGTGGAATTATGGGAACATATTATGCTTGGTAATTGATCAAGATGTTAAAAATAATAGAAAAACAAGGACATTGACTGTTTTAAGGCCCTGCAGAATGAAAAACACTTACAAAAGTGCTGACCAATATTATTTTAATCCTATATAAAAATGAGGCAGGGGAAAAAGGAAATAGATATTGGATGTCCTCCACGGTAAACCAGAATTTCTTTTCTTTTCTTTTTCTTTCTTTCTCTGAATAGCTGCTGCTTTGATTAAATGTTACAGTTATAAGTAAAAGAAAATTAAAGGCTCTTGGGAGCTAATGAAATGGTATCTGTGATCCAGGTAGCTGGAAACAGAAAATTAATAGTGAAAAAACGTCATAAAATATCAGATTGGTTGGGCATTTGCGATCCTTTTAAATCCTTCAAAGGCTTGTAGGAGGAGGTAGCCATGAGCAGTGTGAATGAGCCGCTCTCAGTAAGTGACTACTATTATAGAATTTACAAGCAAAATGAAGCCTTGTCAAACATTGTGAAAGGAGAGGAATTTCTTCTTCTTTTTTTAATTGGTTTTAGTTGAATTTTTAAATGTCTGTCACAGAGCTATATATCATCTGGGAGAAAATTTCAGCGCAATCTTACCTGGCTCCCAATTTTGTGCCTGAAAATCTGTTGCTTAGGTATCTTTAGGATATGTCTATAATGCAAGTGATGGTGTGACTGTAGCACAGGAGGGCCTACCCATTCTAGCATTAATTTAGCTAGCACAGGTAAGAACGGGAAAGAAGACATGGCAGCACGGGCTTCAGCATGGACTAGTAACCAAAGCACATACCCTGGCAGACTTGTACATGGCTACTTCATGCTGAAACCCATGTTACTACGTGTTCATGAGTCTAATGCTGTTAGCTAATCCCATGCAACTTTGTGTTTTCTCCCATTTCTTCATTCCTAGTGTAACTAGTATGTACCAGCTGATTGTCCATAATCTTCAGGTTCAGAAACAGATTTCTGCATTCCAAAATACTTGTGACCTTTGGTTTTTGTTACTGTGTTTGTTCCTGGGTAAAATCTTCAAGTGCCTAATTCCTAGTTTAAAAACTGAATTAGGTACATACAAGCCCAAATTCCAAGTTAACAACAAAGGTGGTCCAATCCACTCGAACAAGTTATGGGCTAAATTCTACCTGCCTTAATCTTCCAAGTGGTCCTGCTAGGTCAAGAGAGAGGATGTGGGCCTATAAAGTTAAGGTCAAGAATTTAAATACACAAAACTCAAGAAAAGTAACTTTAATTTTACAGAGCCAAATCCCTGCTTATCTTGTTCAACGTTAGAAGAAAAGTGGGAGGAGATCAGATGGGCAATGCATGAGGTGTTTTGAATTATATCCTGTATCTTGTTATCAAATCATTGGAAAGTGCCTGTCAATTGGATGTCTGTGATTCACTGACATGTACAGTGGCCTGTAATGGTGCACATTTAGTTAGGTGGCTAGAGAGAGAGATACTTTGATCACACAATGTCACGAGGGAGCTTTAGGCTGGGATCTGAACTTTTGTTCACTGGAGTTTTGAATAGTTTTGTGTTCTCAAACACGAACATGGCTTTGAGCTGAGCCCTGGTGCAGATTTGGGAGCAGGCCTGGGAGCTGCTGCTGCTGCCTGTCATGGGACTGAAGAGTGACAAGTAGTAAAGTTCATTTTACAAGCTTTTTTATTCCCAGCACCTCCTGTACATTTGCTTACCTTATGCTCTTTGCTCCCCCACTTTCACTCATTAAGCTCTTCTTCATTTCTTGTATACAATGACCACACTGCTGGGCACTCAACAAAGTTTAAAATAAGCATCTATTTTCTGGTAAGCCGGTTCCTGGCTGCTAGTCCTCTCCCTTCTAAAGATTTCTGTGACCCTTTGTAAGAAAAATTCCTGGTGTGGTCTCTTCAAATTCCACAGGTTACTTGTGCATTCATCAAGTGAAACAACTTGAGCATTAAAATATCTTGTAAGAGATGCTAGCTAGGAGGTGGGTAGAATTCTATCTTTGCAGGTAATTAAGATATGGATATCTTGTTAGTACACCACAGGAGGGAGAAGATTTCAATGTCTGTTGTTTTTTTATTACTTTATACTGCATATTATTTTTAATTACATAAAGTAGGCAGGGACAGGTATTCTTATAACTGAAAAAGTCCCTTTATTTTCTCAGTTCCTGTGACATCCGGAAGAGCTTTAAGGGCTAGGCTTCTGACTTTTTCAATGTGCTGTATAAGGTGCAGACTGTCCATACAGTGCCCCAAGAGTGGAGCAAGGATTGATTTGTGAGACTCAGGGTTTGGCTACGCTACCTGACGGATCAGTAGGTAGTGCTTGATGTATCAGGGATCAATTTATCGTGTCTCATCTAGATGCAATAAATTGATCCCCGAATCGACTCCTGTACTCCACCTTGGCAAGAGGAAGAAGCGGAGTCGATAGGGGAGTGGCAGCAGTCGACTCACCACCGTGGGGATGGCCAGGTAAGTCGACCTACGATACTGTGACTTCAGCTATTCTATTCGTGTAGCTGAAGTTTGCATATCTTAGGTCGACCTCCTATCCCCCGTAGTGTAGTCCAACTCTGAGTCCAGAGTCAACATTTTGTTTCTGCTTCCCTGCTTGCTCCACAGAGAACAGGACCAGACCTTTTCCTGGGACAGCTTATTTTCCTGTCCAGGCTCTGGAGGCTGGCATGCTGTGGGGTAGAGCCAACGCTCTGCCCACTCTGCCCACCTACACCAGAAGGAGAGTAGCAGCCTTATGGTGGCTGATCTTCCCTCACATAGCAAACCATGATGTGAGTAGCCTGTTGGGGGCCTCCAACATTCTCATTACATGGCATGGCTGTGTAGCAGGTGACCCTATGAGTAATTTGTACATATTTATACATCAACTTTTCATTGATGATAGCTTCATTTGACTGGAGTGTGAGGGGGTGGGTTGTTGGGTTTTTTTTTGTCCAGTGAGAGAAGGTAAATCTTACTGGTGGCTTTGTCTAACGAGGACTAACTGTTCTAGGGCCCAGTCCTGCTCCCACTTATTTCAGTAGGAACAAGATTGGTCCCTTAATTTGTTTATTTCTGTTTATGCTTCAGCCCGACAAGCTCTGAGCACTCATAACGCCCTTCGTCTTCCAGATCCTTTCAGGAGCAGGACCTTAGAAGAAAGAGAATTGGTAGAGAGGCAGGAGTCTCCTGTGAAAGCAAGTCAGGATTTGGGCACCTAATTATCGATTGCATGAGTCTTGTGCAGCCATTCATGCCAGTGCATAGTTGATGTAATTTACTACCATGACAGAATGGTAATGTGCCACACCCCCCCTGCAGTCATCTCGTACTGGTGTAAATGACTACAAAAGGGGTAGGACCAAGGGAAAAATATGGTCCCTGAACTGGACAGCAATAGCCCATCTCTAATTATAAATTAGAAGGGAAGGTTTAATGTTGCCATGACACCATTTTTTCCCCCGACATTGCAAGATTCCACAATCCAATTATCACTCACTTCTTCTCAACTGTGGGTTTAGCTCTCATTCTGCTGTCCCTGTGCTGGAGCGTTGGAAAGAACTGAACACACACAGATCCAGAAATGTGGCCTGTCACATCGAGAAGTTCTGCAGCCACTGCTCATCACCCCAAACCTGCATTACAATGTGATACCACCAGTTAATGCTTATTTCTCATGCCCAGAAGTGGTGTTTCACAGCCTGCAGCTGCTCCATGAATGCTGAAGGTGTTTTCCTGCAGTGTAGACATATCCTATGAACCTAGAATATCACTTTCAGGTGTACCTCAAGTCGTGAGTGACTCTTGCTAGGGCAAGCGTGTACCAGGTCAAATTCTGTTAATGGTCTGAAAAGTTGTGACTGAGAGGTTCTCTCTTGCCATGTTGCAGCTAGAAATTGAACAGAATGTGTATCTCCATTTGAAGAAACTCCAGTGCTCTATGACTCAAAGGGTTTCGAAATGCATGCACAGTATGTTTTAATTTCCACTGAGGTATTTCCATGTGTGCCGTAGCTCTGTGATAAAGGTAAGACTGGTTGAGGAAACTGATTGGAAAGTCTGGTATCTAAGTACAGTAGATTGTCAGTGTTGAGGAGTTAAGTTTCTTTCACCATGGTTGTGTGCTGACACATCATCGGCTTCTGTAACCCCAGCTGATAACTAGAGCTATTGGAATGAATTGGGACAGCAATTCTGACAGTGAGGGATGACAACATTCAACATTTAATCAGGGCTCCATAGCAGGTCTGCTGGCAGAGGTCGCCTGGGAGAGGTGTTGAATTAAAGCATCCCCCAGGCTCTTGGATCACATCCCATTCCTGTTTAGTGCTGCCACTTTTGGAGCTCTGCTCATCCTCTGTGGGAACTCCCCATGGAGCAGAGGCTGCAAATGCAATATGTTGCTACAACCTCCTTTCCCCTTCCCTAGGCATAACTTCTGCACTGGGAACAAGTCCCTAGGGTCTGAACTATCTAAAGTGAACCAAGTCCCACATAAGTGAACAGAAATTGCATCCAAAGTAGGGTGACCAGATGTCCTGATTTTATAGGGACAGTACCGATTTTGGGGGCTTTTTCTTATATAGGCTCCTACTACCCCCCATCTCCATTTTTCACATTTTCTGTCTGGTCACCCTAATCCAAAGGAAGTGCACAGTAATGGCTCATGTTGTATTGTGGTCCACTAGACTGGACTACAGTCTGTTAAAGTCTGTTTTCCTCCAGAGTTACTCTTCTATAGACACATCACTTCTCTCTATTTTTTTCCACTTTAATCATGTTGGAGGCCACTGCATGAAGACAAATGTGTTTATAGACTAGATTTGGGCTGGTACTTCACATTCCTTTGAGCTGTGAACAATTGCATGACTTCACATGCTGGCCACACAATAGAAAAAGGAAATGTTGCCAGCAGGCTACGTCAGGCTGGGTACAGTCAGCTACAGTTCCAGTTTCATGTCTGACAATAGAAGATTCACAGTGTCCAGACGGGACAAACAAGCCACAAAGCACTGGCAAGCAAAAATGTGGTGAGCAGTACAGGAAGGAATTTTCTAATGGACAGCAGTCTGGGGTTTATTTTAAAGCCCACACAATGCATGAACTATCCTGTATGGGGACATTTTCAATTGCCTCAGCACAAAATAATCTTGCCAATCACAGCAGCGTCCTATTTCCAATCTCTTTTTTGTGGGCAAAGGGAAAGTAGTGATGAGCCACAAGATGAGCTTTAGTGGTACTGAACTCTCACTGTATGGTCCTTAGTAAGATTTTAGTTCTCTGCGATCCAGGTTTCAGATTTGGAGAAGGCAGAGAGATGACTTAGGGCATGTCCACACGAATATTTCTTGAGATTTCCTCAGTCTTACATATCATTGATACAAGGTGTCTGGAAGACCTTGTGCAACCCATTGGTGAATATGTTACGAGTCCCCCGATTAGGGTGACCAGATGTCCCAATTTTATAGGGACAGTCCCGATTTTTGGGTCTTTTTCTTATATAGGCTCCTATTACCTCCCCTCACCCTTCCTCCCGATTTTTCACATTTGCTCTCTGGTCACCTAATTCCGATCCACAGAGAATATGCGCTATTACAGCCACCATGGCTCTCTAGCTCATGCTGTAGGTTCCCAACCAATCCCCTGAGCCAAGAGAACAGCAGCCATGTGTGCAAAGGAGGATACAAAGGACATAAGAGCGGTTTTACTCTGATGCTCATTTGTGTGAATAAAAGGTGCCATTTGGTAAATAAGTTATTTGCCACTATTTTTCCACCTGGTTCTGTTATAAAGGGAACCGCCTTTTCTCCTTACTTGTGCAACATTTCATAGAGGTTTAATAAAAGCAGGATTGTACTTCAAGTGGCACAGGCACACCGCCAGCCTCAAACCCCACCCCCCAAATCACTGCAGAGAGGCAGCCCAGAGAACCAACACCTTGCTACTGATGATGCCTTGCAGTGGCCAGCAGTGTGCTCGGTGGCCTGTGGCCATTTCTTTTTGATTTGCACAGGAACTGTTAAGAGCAGCCATGAGAAGTGGGGATCGACTGCCTTAGCCTGGATCATCTCAAACACAACAGAGCTCGGTCCCTTCCTCCTCCTTGGCAGGAAACACTAAGAGCCCAAGCGTGAGGCGCTGAACAATTCCTGCAAGGTAGTGAGTGACCTCAGTGCTCACTCGAGTCAATGAGAGCTGAGGGCACTCAGCACCTTGTGGGAGGTACTCAGCGCTTTTCAAGATTGGACCCCCAGATATGCCTTGGGAGCTTGTTCTCCAGTGAGTAAAGACAGGATGTTGCAACTGCATTTGATTAATCTATGCTACTGAATGGAAAGAGGCAGCCTTTCAAGAGATGTGGACTCACCTGTGTACAGCTTAGGCCTTGGCAATGTCTCCAGCTCTTCATTTCATTGCAAGCCTCATATTTAATGTTTTCCCAAAGCTCCATCTCCCGGAGGCATGTGATGAGGTGACCACTCATCTTTCATTTTTTTTAAATTAAGTTTCTAGCATGGTTGCAGGGAAAGCTGGTAATGTGACTGGAGTGCACCCTAACAGCTTGAAAACCAAAAGGAAAATTTTAAAAAAACCCTCAACATTTTACAAATTTGGGGACTGACTATGGCTTTTGAATTTAGGATGTTGGCTACACTGGGATTTGAGCCACTGGCGTATTGGGATTGGATAGTAGTGACATGATTTATACTGGCATTCAAAAATTTGTGCTGCACTGGTGTAAATCATGTCTACGCTAGTGCAGCTATACCAGTGATGAAATTCCCTGGGAAACATGCTTTCTGCCACTTTGACTCTGAAACATGTATAGGGGCTGTACAGGAGATGCAACAGGCCAGTGGAGGATTCTCTGTGCAGACACAGCATAGGTGACTGCCCGCACTCTTCCTGCAAACACTGGTGTAGGGACATGCCACAGTCAGGACTGAGAATGGGAGGGGCCATGTTCCTGGGGGCACAGAACAGAATCAGATCCTCAATATAGACAACGCCTTACTCATATATTCCAAGACCTTTTTTCTTCCTGTGGCAGTATCTGCTTTATAAAGAATTCACTTGAAAGCGCCCCCTGAAGAGCAGCCATGAGAAGGGCCAAATGAAGTATAGTTTTATGCTCCATTTTGCTGTTGGATGGCAGCAGTTTTCTTTGCCTTGTAGTGTAATGCTTGAATGGAGAGTTGCTGGGTTTCTCACTAGATTTGCTTTTGCATAATTCATTTTTAGTGATGCGCCATCTCTGGTGATGTTAGACAATCTTTGGAACCTTACCTGAATGTTGAGCTGTCAGTTAGAAGAGCTATGTCCTTGGCAAAACCTACTTCTTCTAGTATACAGTGGTTAAGCCAAGCAATGCCTGTGTTGTAGCCGTCTAATGAGCAATGCCAAACAACAGAGGTGAGAGACTGCATCCTTGGCTATGTCTGCTCTATGAGCAAGGTGTGTGACTCCCCTGCTTGTGTTCACATACTCACGTTGGCACTCATCAACCTAGAGCAAGCATAAATAGCACTGTAGCTGCAGTAGCTTGCATAGCAACAGCAGAAGCACAGCTGAGTTGTGTGGAGTACGTACCCACCCATTTCAGGTGGGTTTGTACTTGGCATGGCTCAGCTTGATAAGCAAGCAGGGAAATTACACCCTTAGCACGTAGTTTAGACATAGCCCTTGTTTGACACCAAAGTCAATGTTAAACCATTCGCTTGTCTGCATTTACTTTAGCTGTGCAATATGCACTTTAATATAAAGACCCAGTGGTGTTAATTATTTTTGATGGAAGGCTACTGCATTTTAAGATGTGAGTCCCAATGGAGACTATAAAATGCTGTCTTGAAATCTTTGAAATGTATGATCAGTGGTTTTTGCCATTTGGTGCTCTCTTGAATGATTATACATAGAGTGAAAATCTGGTTGACACATGATCTTCCATATCAAAATCCAATCCGCTCTTCCCTTTGCCGTGCCTCCACTCCTTCTTTTACTCTGCTTAAAATACTACTTTGCCTGTCTCTAAAAGGAGTGTGACACTTTGCCAGTTATTGCAGTCACGGGTCACTGTTCTTTGATATTGTAAATAAAATGTCATTTTTGTATAGTTCTCCATGCTTTTTCTGATCCCGTACTTTGTTGAAAAGTTTGATTTTTAATATAAACAGTCTCTTTAATAGAATTACAAAATACTAAACTAAAATTACTAACACATTAAACGGTGAGTTGTCGAATAGCAGCTAGTAGACAGTCATGCTGACTAGAGGCCTCCAGTGTCATTCAAACCACATTCTCGTTCAGGTTTTTTTCTGGATTTGCACTCATCTGTACTGTACAGTTGATGAATTAAAAAAATTGATTGTGGAGGGGCAGGGGTGTTGTTCTTCAAAGTCTGAGTCACTGACAAACAGCTCATACCACAGCTCTAGTCTGGACCCTTTTAAGGGGAATGGATTCTCAGAGGTTGTGACACAGAGAGTGACTACTTTTGTCAGATGAAGACTTAATCACACTTAAAACTTTGGAACTCCAGGGAAGAGAGATAAAGTGAGAGAAGGAGACAGAGAGAGGGGAAGTTTGCTGTGTTGCATGACAAGATGTTCTATAAATGGTGTCATATATAATACCAGGCAATACAAGATAGCCAACCTGTCATTGCTATCACAAACAGCACCTTACACAGGAGATATCGTACTATTTTTAAAGTGGTGGTACATTCCCAATGGACTCTCAGTACTGTCACTATTGCTGAGGTGCAGCCGCTTCTGTCAAGGGAGTGTTGTTATCTAGCAGCACGGTAATGGATCATTCCCAGGCTGAGAATAACCTCCTCAATTCAGTGAACTGCTCCTCCACATCTCGCAAGTTCTGCTTCAGCATGAAATGTAAGCTGAGAGTTGATGTATGAAAATAATTTTATGTTCTTCGAGCCCTGAACTGTCATGCTGAGGGCTGCAGCTACCACAGAGCTGGTTAGATGACAACAAACCTTGGAGCACTCATGTTACTCGTTGCCAACAACAGAGGAAATTCCGTACAAACATCTATATTAAACTAATGCCCTATCTAAACACTCACAGGAGGGAGATATAATTGTTCCCTGTCAGGACAGCTCAACAAGGAGGATCTTCCTCAAGCTCTAACTAACCTCCTACAGAAATGCAGATACTGTACATGTATATTCTGTTTTAATAGCAGACCCAGCACCAAGTGACTTCATAGTAACAATGTGACTTGAAAATCTGCTAATATTGTGCTTCCACCATTTAATGGGATTGTGGATCTTGAAAGCCTACTCAGTCAGGTACATTGACAGCTCTCTGTTCACAGCAGCTGACAAAACCAGTGACTACGGTTCTTGTACAAGTTTGTCCCAACACCTCCACAAGTTTGCATTGTTTATTTCCGGGTTTTAATTTGCTGTCGAACACATCACATTGTTGTTCTTTAGCAGGGTTTGTTCAGAAAACATGTGAGGAAAAGGCATCCACTCAGAATGGTTTTCATTGAATATGAAATAGCACTGCTTAAAGAAATTGATTCTGCTCTTACACAAACTTTACACTGCGTAATGCCATGGACTTCAGTGGCGTTAACTCCTAATTTACTCTGATGTTGATATGGTGTTTAGATCATCCAGTTCAATGGGTGAATCTCATGTACAAGTAGCTGCATAATCTCATTCCACATCAGTGTGCTTGGAGTATGAAGATGCAAAGATCAGTGTTTCTCCCTTCATTATATTTGTCTTTGTCAGTAACGTTTGTGACCTATGCATTTTCAAAGCACTCATCGCTGGTAGCACAACAGAGAATCAAGTTTGATCTGTGTAAATGTTTCATGTTAATTCATCAAATGGCTTCAGAGTGGAGTTGTGTGATCTGCTCCAATCTCTCATATAACATTTGTTTATCAATTGCTGGTCATGTCTGATTATGGACCATTAATTATCTCAGCAATATACCCAGGGAGTCAGTGATGCAGTAGTCACATTCCTTGACATCAGACAAAGCCCTCTGGTTTTCACAGAGATGGTTTCAATAAATGGAGTGAGTGTTATCCATCTTGTAACAATGAGAGGTTGCGGGTTTCTGGGCAAGCGAAGTTTTTCCTGCATACTGTACTTTCACAGCTCACAAGCAATTAAGAATGTTTAGATTCCAGGAGTGGATTATGTCACAGTTTCAGAAGTAAATGAGTTTCTATAGTCACATGACACTGTATCCCAGCCTAATTTATTTCCAAGTATGTAAGCTCTTCAGCAGGGATATCTGATCTTTAACAAAAAGTGCTCTAAGGATAAAACAATTTCTTATTAAAAGTGTGATTAGAAATTGCTTTCAAAGCAAACAAGCACACACCTTTGCCAATTTCTGGTCCTTAACAACATTATGTTTGTGCTGATCCCATCTGTTTCAGTTGGAGACAAGAGGTCAAAGGAAGCAATAGCAAGCAAGCAGTGTTGTGGTAGCTGTGTTGGTCCCAGAATATTAGAGAAACAAGGTTGGTGAGGTAATATCTTGTACTGGATCCATTTCTAGTGGTGAAAAAGACAAGTTTTTGAGCTTACACTGAGCCAGACCTGAGGAAGAGCTCTGCATAAGTTCAAAAGTGTGTCTCTTTCACCAACAGAAGTTGGTCCAATAAGAGATATCACCTTACCCACCTTGTCGGTCAAGGAAGCGTTGGGTGAATTTCAGAGATTTAATAAATATCACTGCCATGCAACCTGTCATCCATTTAAAAACTTGAATCAGGAGTATTTGTCCCAAAGCTTTTGAAGACTTGGAAGAGCCATACAAGGGAGTGGAAATGTTGGCATTAAGCATTAATAACTTTCTGCTGTTTGCTGACACTCTGTTGGGCTTGCTGTACTGAGACCTCCACTTCAAGGTATTTCTGAAAATCTTGGCTGATGCAGAAACAAGAAGTTGGATTACTTGATGTGGAATGAATGTTTTCCCACTGTCACTGGTGCTATATAATATAACTTGGAACTCTGCTGCATACACATGTTTTCTTTCAAGGTGAAGAAACTGAGCTGGAGTTTCTAAAGACTCCAGAACTGTACAGTTTCTGGTGTATTCACTACCATGACTAAAGAGGAGGCATTTGCCTCCATAAATACCCTATACAGCCAAAGGGGATTGGGTCAAAAGTGATGCAATTCATGTTTGTTCTGAGAATTCCTTCCAGCTCCTACTAATTCCAGAGATTAAGTCAGGCTAAAGCTAAAATCGTCTTTCGTTCTCTTTGTTGATTGGTGCCCCTTCATGAACGTAAAGATTTTTATTTCTGTCAAGAAGAGAGGCCTGAGGAGAATGTAGTCTAGCACTCTGAGCTCTAATATTGGCTTGGTTCTCTCTATGGCCATCGGCACATCTTTTAACCTCTCTACTTTGATCTTCACATTCGTAAAAATGGGATAATAGGAGATAGTTTATACCTCATGAAGGTTTTCTGAGGATTAAGCTACATGGCACTGTGAAGAGAAGTTCTAAGACTGAAGACAAATTCCTCACAAAGCTAAAATCTGTTGTAATTTGGTGTGCCAGCCTTGTACAGGTATGTCTACACTTACGGCAGTGGGCAGCATACAGTCACTGTACACCTAGAAAGCATGGGTATAAATAGCAGCGTAGACAGTGAGGCACATCTCAGGGAGTAGAGTGCTTTACACACCTAAACCCTAGTGTATGCACCCTGCACTGCTGTCTGTGCAGCCAAGTAGTGCTTCCCATGTCTATACTATTATTCTTAGCAGTCTAGTTGTCCCCCCACTGAAGCCTTTCCCCCACTGCAGTGAAAGACTCCAGCAGCTGGGAAAGGCTCCAGCAGTGGGAAGGCAGCTGGGAAAGGCTCCAGGAGCGGGGAAAGGCTATGCAAGCTCCCTACTTCCTCCCCACTACCAGAGACTTTCCCCACTGCCTCCCTGCTGCCAGAGCTTTTCACAGTGGCATGTAGCTACATGTGTAACAGCCGTAGTCTACATCCTGCCATAAGTGTGGATACAGCCTAAGTCTAGTGAGGGGATCCTTCTAGGTCCCCACTCTCCTGCTCCAGGTTTTTCACCTTACGATAGATCTATGGGGGTGGGGACATGGGGAGAGAAAGTGGCCTTGGAATTTAGTTTGGGATCTGGTGAAAAACCCATACAGCTGACTCTGGCTTTAAGGCCCAAGACTAAAGTTCTGTGAGTAGAGTAGGTTGTAACTTCCCTCCAGAAGAAGGGATCATCCTGGCTTCTGGTGATTCCAGCCAGCCTCTCTATTATCAGAAGCAAATGAGTTAGGCCAACAAGGGAACGTAGTCATAACTTGGGCAAGGCATGCTGGGATAAGGGAAGTATAAAGGCCTGAACTTTTCCACAGTCATGGAGAGATCTGGAGAGAGCTAGAATACACTTTTGTTCTCTCTAGGGAGGACTAGCGCTATGAGTTTTATTAACTGTAGTTTGTTGGTTAGTTGGTACTTTAGTTTGGCCTTTAAAATAAAAAGACTTGCTACATTTATACTAGGAAGGAGTGGGGAAGGCAGAGACTGCGCTGACTACAAGCTTCCATTCCTTTTTGTGTGAGTTTTACCTACCATACGTGGGCTCAAAAACCTTTTCCCTCCCCACCCTCAATCGACTCCACCCCTCAAAGAAGAAGCAAATATTTCATTTTGGTTTTATACATGTTCCAGGGGCATGCTTATTTGTGCGATTGCTTGCGCATATGTATAATGGAGATTGTTACAGCCAGCTCTGAATCCCTTGCTCACAATTTGATTGTTGCAATCTAGTCAATGAATATTTGCAAACAGGGCTTTGGAGCGGTGCTCCAGCTCCGCTCCAGCTCCAGGCAAAAAACCTGCAGCTCCACTGCTCCGTGCTCCAGCTCTGCGCTCCGCTCCAAAGCCCTGTTTGCAAATACGCATTGTAGACTATATTATGAAAAGCCCACCACATCTTTTCCATTATCAGTGCCTTAAATAAGCTAAGAGGATGCTTTTCATAATCCAAATATTAAAATAAAAACTACAGTAAAATGTGCTATAAAAGTAATGTAAATTGAATACTATTTTTCAGAATTTGAAATGGACTAAAACAAAATGCACAGGATAGAAAATACTTGGAGATATTTGAGTGAGTGCTCTAATGCTGGCCATGCTAGAACTATTGGTAAATTCATCTCACTTAGCACAGAGAGACAGTGGGTTGGCGTAATAAAGATTTTTTTCTTTCTGTGTCCAAAATAAACAATGTTTGGTCATATTGTAAACTGAGCCTTCCACCAAATGGGAACTCACAAGTCTGAAATAATAACATTTCTCGATGAGTAAAGAATGCAGCTGGGCATAGAGAAATGGCTTCATATGTTTGCCATGCAGTTACCACACACTCCCATTTCTATTGCAATGACTAAGCAAACAAAATGCATAGCTTTTGCTGTAACTATATGTTATTTTAAGTGGGATCTTCAGCCAAAGATTAACTCAACTGCAGAATAAAAAATTAGGGAGAAAACAACTTTCCATGGGGATGAGGGGAAAAAAATCCCAAAGTATTGCTGTTTATCCTTAAATAACCTAAAGTATTTGAAATCTCACAGAGATCCAGTGCTAACATCACTTCCCAAGTTTTCTGCGTTTCAAACAGAATCTTAATAAACTGAAGGCTATACTTTGTTGCATGACGATATGTGTCATGTTACTAGCATGAGAGCTGCACTTTAGCAACTCTTTTCTATCATAGGCATGGGACTGATTTATGCTAATGTTGGTGTCAAGCTTCTGAGCTTGCGTAGTATGAATTAGTTGCCTGAGTCTTTGCTATGTTACTCTAATTTTATGCTAGTGTAATTCTGTTGATTTCAATAGCAAGAAGTAAAATATTATTTTGGTTCCACTCTGCTGCCTGAAAACTCTTCAGTAGACTGCAGCTGTTTTTACACCCTTGCACATCAAGTGTCTCAGTGACGAATTTTCAGGTTGTAGAGTTCAACCAAATATTTTACTACTTGCTGCCACTGACTGATACTTAAATGGTGAATGAAGCCTCTAAGTGTATGTCTACACTGCAACTAGACACTCACAGCTGGCTTGCAGTGCTGTTTCATTGCAGTGTATACATCTGGGCTCAGGGCTGGAGCCCCAAGCTCTAGGACCCTCCCATATCGCAGGGTTCTGGATCCTGGGCTCCAGCCCAAGACCAAAAATCTACACTACAATGAAACAGCCCCACAGCCCATGCCCCAGGAGCCAAAGTCCGCTAGTGTGGGTTTCTGGTTTTTCTTTGCACTGTAGACACACTTTAAGTGTGTGTGTGTGTGTGTGTGTGTGTTTCTGCTGGGGTGGGCAGTGGGAAGAGAAGTATGTTCAGTGGGAATTAAATGTTTAATGGGTCTGAATTCAGTTTGGGCTCGTGTAAAAGCAAGGCAGCAGAGATTTGTTCTGGTCACTAATGTTCATTGTAAACAGCCTGTCACATTGTATAATCAGAGAATGTCATTATCACTGAAGAATAACAGAGTGAGCTAAGCTGCAGTGAGCCTTGATTCTGATCTCACACTGGTGTAAATCCAGAGTAGCTCCACTGACATCAATATTGCTACAGCTGTGCAGAACTACTGTAGTGAGAGCGGAATGGGTTCCGTGTGATCCAAATCCTTGAGGAGGGGGATTAAAAATCAGTTTCCTTTTTTTAGCTCTACTGTTTGTATTTTTCCACTTCACCATGACAGATTTTTCTTCCTGGGGCCTATGTCTAGATAACACAGGATGGGTTTTTACAGGTATAAAGATAGCAGCCTTCACAGCGCAGGAGTGAAGAACTGGTTTCAGCTGTGACTAAATCACAGTGCTACATTGTCTTACTGATCAGAGCCGTGAGACATATTTTAAGCTTAATATGAGCTCACTGTGACTGAGGTGAAGTATGTTTTTCCTTCTGGAAACAAGTAATACCTCTTTAATGTGTGCACTCCTCAGGGAAGGCATCGTGCTGTAGTGCTGAACTTGGGTTATTTATGACATTTTGAGGAGTAAGTGGCTCCTAGTGAGAAGATAATCTCTGTTTGTAATGTAAGGTCAGCATTTGGGAACAATTATAATACTTTCCTCTTATGGAACGACTGTTATACAGGTGGCCTAGTGCACTTTACAGACATGAGCGTGTTCATTAAAAGGACCCAGTCTGGTAGAAATATGGCCCACAATTTAAGTTTTCAAAAACAAATAGCTGTATCCCCAGCTGCATCACAACCTTCCTCAGCGCATGGGGTGGAGAGGTGACATCAAGCCACCTTTCTGCTCCCTCTCCTCCCCCCCATATTTCAGGAGGCCCAGAGCCAGTTTGGCCCCCGGTGCATGTTATATAAGCCAGAGAACTATAGAAATGCTATGTATTGTTGTAAAAGTCCTAGGAGTCTTCAAGTCATAGGATGTTATGAAACTCTGCAGAATGGTTGGCAATTGCATCTTATTCCCTGCTCTTCTGGTCGTTCTCTTTTGCCTTCTATATTCCAGAACTGACCCAGTGACTACAATGGACACGGTCATCTACTCTTATTTAAACATTGGAACATAACTTACCTGTCAAGTTTAAAGAGCTTCTGAAATCTCTTACCCCATTAAACCCCAATTGCCAATTCAGAAACACCAATACCCTGCTTCATGCTAAGTGACTCGCTGCCTAAAACTGCTGCTATCAGCCTCTCGTACATACAGACCCGCAGCAGTGGAGTGCCCAGTGGGGACAATGCTGCAACAAGCTCAAATATGCCTGCTAAACAAGCCCACATGTGTTTCATTCACATGAGATGTGCCACCTCATGAAAGCGCAATGACTTTTCCAAATGCCTCATGGCTTCAGCACCTCACAGTTGTCAGGTACAAATTTGTGGTCCCCCTCTAACTCACCTTCTATCCTCCCCTAAAGTAGACCTCTCCTATAGCTCTTCAGTAATCCTGCTCCCCTTGCCAGGAAATAGGGACTAGAAACAATTCTTTCTGGTCTTTAGCTTAGTTGGTACCATCAGGTTCTGATTAGCACCAACCTCCACGGGCTTCCAAGCCACTCTGGTGTTTACATGCAAAACTGAGCACCAACTAAAGTTTTTATGACAAGGCTCAGAAAGATCAACAGGCAAATGTTTGTATTTCGCAGCCAGCAGGCTTCATAAACATCCCTTTAATTTTGAACGGTCGTTCTCAGCTCTCTTGAAGATTCGTCACTCCTCTCAGGCAATTCCACATTTCAGCTATTGATTTTTCATTAACACGCATCTGTTTTCAAATTGCATATCTATGGGAAAATGATAGGGGCTTTAATTAAGCCAGTGAAAGGTCAAAAAACAACCTTTCCTATTAAATGCACCCTTCGGAATTCATTTGGAAATAATACTCTTCATTTTTGTTTCTCTGTCTGTCTGCTAGTGCT
This sequence comes from Dermatemys mawii, assembly GCA_007922305.1. Taxonomy (NCBI): domain Eukaryota; kingdom Metazoa; phylum Chordata; order Testudines; family Dermatemydidae; genus Dermatemys; species Dermatemys mawii. The sequence goes on from ML677333.1 coordinate 87,078,518, forward strand.
GAGACACATAACAGCCCACTAAAATAAACTATCTTAGTGTGCCAGGTTCTGAGAAAAATCATCCCTAAATCTTTCCATTTGTTAACATCAGAAAGATCCCAAATAGGAAGACAAATGGGGGAGAGGGAAAGAGAGAGAGCTGTTGCTGCCAGATAAGTGGAGTATAAAGATGTAAAGTTAAAATATTAGAACTGAATTATTTTTTTATAAAAAAACTCCTGTAATCAGCATGCTAAGAACCACAGAATGAAAGGAAATCCCAAATGGTAACCAGTTTGAAAGACTGTTTTCTATCTACCGTACACAAAGAGTACAACCTTCCTTCTATACACATCTGGTAACAGAGATTTTGTCTCACAGAAATCAGTAGCAATAATGAGGCAAACACAGAAGCGGCCTTAGAAAGCAAATTTAGAGCTCATGACAAGTGTTAGACTGAAAAAACTAAAGACTAGTCAGAACCCTGATTCCTGGCGCCACTTAAATTTCCAGGCGCAGATGAAGATTTACCAATAATATCAGACTGTGATTCACTTGAACAAAGGATAGGCAAAGTCCTCAGCAACACGTTTACCAAGTCAAACCATTCCTGCCACATTCTGAGACTTCCTTCTCCCAGAACCCAAGTGCCAGTTCCATCTTGTTCTGATTAAACCTAGGCCAGATGCTCAGCTCAGCCTCAGTGGCAGGTATGCATTGGGATGCCATAGTATCTGGATATGATGGAAAGAAGTCATGGAGCTACGTGTCATCTATTAACAAACATCATCAATCCCCTGAGCCATTCAGGAACTTTCAGACAAGCTGTTGAGATGTCCCCTTTCACTGGCAGTTTCTTTTCTCTTGCTGACAAGCAGGAGGGGAAAATAAATGCTGCTTACACTGGGGAAATCAGTAATTTTCAGATATAGCCAAGCTGCTAGTTAACTCAGAAAGCTCAGATTTGAACAAGAAATGTAGTTTGAGTCACAGGAATGGACGAAATGCAAAATGTAACGAATGTTTCAGAATTTCCTGGTTCTAGAATTTAGAAATGTTTTTTGGGTTTAAATTCTGGTATGGCGCATTCTTTAATTCAGTTTGCCTTCCATTTTTAAACTCCAATGGGAGTTCTGCACATATGTAGGAAGATAAGAGAGGGTTAACAGTGAAGAGATTCTGGATACATAAAATGATATGGCATCAGTAAACCTTTTGTTGTTCACCAGACTGAGTGTAGGAATGTATAATACTTCAAAAGGCTTTTTCACTCATGCTATAAACTTAAAAAGAGGTTTGTATGCTGTCTCCATTGCCCCCACATACAGTGACTCAACTGCTTTGTTTTTATGAGATCTGCTACCCTGTCACTTCCAGGAATGTGGGATTAGTTTCCATAGTAATGACTAAAGCAGCAAAATGACACAAATTCCTATTAATGGATTCCAAAATTCTAGTTATAGTTTGCTCAGGCTTGTAGGATAGGGATCACTCAAGGAAGAAACAGATTTATTCTGTTCTGTACTGTAATAATATAAAGGCTTCAAAGGTGACTGTGCTCTATGGTTAATCTTCTTTCCTGTTCCCCTCTCCCCTCAGGGCAGCAACTGCTGGAAAGGCTCAGAAGGTTCAACCTTTCCTTTATCTCTTCCTAGTTAGTCACTCTTCCCTAGCTTTATATTCTTCCCTCAAAATCCTCTTCTTTAATTCTTAGGCTTTGCAAGGGTCTAAACCCTACTGCCAAGTGAAAGTTGTGAAACTGAATTAAGCAGTGACTTGGCATTTTACAGTACATATATGGTATTCATATAATAACTTGAATTGCGTAACATGAGAGAGACAAGGTGTGTGTGGTAATATCTTTTATTGGCCCACTTGGTGTTGGGCCAATAAAAGATATTACCACATGCACCTTGTCACTGTTATATCCTGGGACAACACGGCTACAATACCCCTGCAAACTGTATTACATGCCATTCATGACACTACATGATGGACAAGGAACTCTTCAAAAAATGATGTGTTACTCTTTATTTACCGTTGCAGACTAGCTACAACTTTTGTGAAACAAGCCCTCCCATTTGGGTTCTCTGGTTAGCAGAAACTGTACGCTATGTACTGTACGTTGGAATCTGCATGAGGGGATATATGCTGTCTGACTTCTACAACTTGATGAGATATTGAATACTTGGTTATGATCCATTCTAACCCAGCTCTAAGGATGTCTCTTGCAAAAAGACCCATGGAGGAAGAAAAATGAATAGCTGTCTTCATTCCTCTTCAAATACTAATCATAATTAATTAGTGCTAAGAATAGACAAGAATGGCTGTGCCTTTGAAGATTTTCTAGGATAATACGAATGTGAGCTTGAGTAGCAAACCTTAAGCAAAGCTGAGTATGAATTGCCATCAATATGAAGGACTGGAATTGGAGATACAGTAGTACATTCTCCAGTACAATTGAGCGGTAGTGTCTGTGAAAGTGTTAATGGTGCTTCATCTTCAAGAGAGAGATGTACCCCATGTTAATCACGTGACCTGAAACTGCTCTGTTAAAGTTAACCCCCTATATGCATCAGCCAAGCAAGTATAGCGGAGTCTGACTTTGTACATACCTTGCATGCCACCATATCCCTCAGCACAAGCTAGCTCCATAGCCAACATGCTAACTAAGGTTTATGGGGTTTCACAGCCTAAAAAACAGCAGCAGTGGGATTGGGAATGTTTGCTTCTGCCTTTGACCCCTTCAAGGGCCCTTTAGGATTTAGGTAGCAATAGTCTTCGCTGAGCCCCCAATTCCCCTCCCTGAAAGAACAACTAGAGCTAATGGGCATCTGGCAGTCCTGAAAATCCAATAGTGGTTTCAAACAGGGTTACCTGACTCAAGAGGACCGAAGAGAATAAGCTCAGTCAAGCTACTTGGCCCTACAGTAAGAAAGAATCTGAGCTGTTCTCCTTACAGGCTCAAGTTCAATTCAAACCTCCTTGGTTTGCTTTCAACTCCCATTATCAAACTGCAAAGCTCATTTGGCAAAAGGACCTCTGCAGGGTTACACATTCCTACTTAGTATCAGTTCCAACTCTCTGTGTATGTATGTATTTGCTTTCTTGTAGGTCTACCTAAAATTATGGGCTATCACTGATCCCAGGCATGAAGAATGTGTTTATGCCAGTTTCAAAAGATCTTCCAAGCCAATCAGTGGGACAGGCTGCGACTGCAGGATACAGCAAATGTCATATTTTCTATCAGATCTTGCTTTAAAACAATGTCAGTTTAATGTCCCATGCTTTATTCAATGGGACTTCAACTGTCAATGCCTGGGCATAATGCAGATACACAAGTGATTATAGAAAGTTCATTCAGTGAAGTCAGTGAGGTATTTGCCAATGATTTCAAAGACAGCAGGTGTCTTTCTCACTCTCTTTTTTTCCATTCTGTCTCAGTAACTAAAATTCTTCATTTGAAGAATGAAGGTGACTTGTATCTTTTTTAAGAAGAGAAAAATGTACATTGCTAAAGAATCCATACTTCCTTTGATAGTTTCCTGCGCTGAAACAAGCCACAAGCTATATTTTGTCAGGGGTACCTCTACCTCTCCGAGATCCCATACATCTCGGGGAACAGGCACAAACTATATGCCACTGGATAACATTTTCATGCCCCAAAAGGCATTTGAAAAAGGACTAATAAAGTCTCATCCAAAAGTACCTCTAGCAATTTCCACAACATCAAGGCCTCAGTTCGAAGGGGGAAAAGCAATAACCAACCTAACGAACTGTTTGTCTTTTCACAACTTCACTCTTTAGCTTTTGGTGAATAATGAATTCAGTTGTGGTGCCTTTCACTCAGGTGTGGGGTTCTCTGGTAATGGAAAAGGAAGAAGAAGGTCTGCAACTTCACATGCCCTGGAAAAGTCATTCTTCGACAGCTTTTGAGAAGATTAAGGAAAGACCTTTCCATGACTCTCTCTCCCCTAGCTCATACTTCCTATTTATGCTGTAAGCATGGCATCTCTCCAAGATGATGGACTGAAGCTTTCACAAAGATCAGAAAGGGATCATTTTCATTGTGCAAAAAGGAAAATGACCCCCTTTTGTCTCTTCCATGATTGTTGACATCTGGGAAATCAATGGTTATGGAAATCATGCCGGAAAAAGAGGATGACTGAACCATTAGAAGGGCAGATAACCCTTTGCCTACTGCTGTTCTCATTGAGGGTGATTCGCTTGCTCCTGGGCTCAGGTGAAGGGTGTCCATAAAGAACTGGCCAAAACAGTGTTTGGGGTGCAGGTACTCTTGCCTAGCACTGGAGAATTTACAAAGCCCAGTGGTTGCCTACTTCATCACTTAACACAGGCTCGTGAGTGAAATGGAGTGCGGGGTAGAATAATGTAATCTTGTACAACATCCCAGATTCATCAAAAGCATCCTTCTGAGTAAGAACCTTTCCATGGAAGAATGTCAGTTTCGGCAATGTCTCACAGGAACATAATCGGCTGCGCTGCAGATTATACATGCACTGAGTGTAAATAAAATATTGCAGTACTTACCACGTCCATCACTGAAAATGTTCTGTTTCTGTACTGGCACAGGCAGAAACCCAGGATGCTCTTGGCTTCTGAGGACCAGAGAGGACCAGTTTTTTTTAAAAAGCCACTGGATATTGATGAACAGGTCTGTGAGAGAATTGGTCCAAAGCTTAATTTCTATCTGATCTTAGAAAGAGAGACAGAGGACTGTTATAATAACTGAACCTACAAAATGTTCCCTGATTATAAACTCGACTGTGGGAAAGTGGATAAAAGCTCACAAAATGTCACAACAACAATAAATGGTGTTGGGAAAAGATACAAAAGGGAGATGAATTTGTCTAAGCAAATAGTCCTACTGATATAAACTCAATCACTGTGTTAAAATCATGCCTTGTAATCAAGAGAGATATGGGACCAGAAATCAATGGACCAAAATTTGTGTTTTGAAAATTAGGACTAATTGGTGGAAAAAATGACTATTTCACCCATCACACATCATTTCTGGGAACTTCAAAAAGAGACTTCAGATGGGGAAAGTAGCAGAAGCTGGCTGTCTGAAAGCTGGGAGAACAAGAAGTAAGCTTCACCATCATGGCTGCCACTCCCACTGTCTCCTGGGACCTGTTACGCCATTGGGACTTCCTCATCTTGATCTTGAAAGATGTCCTTACCAGACTGGGCTACAGAGAGAGACCCAGGTGACACCACCATCTCCACTGGCTAAATCCTGAACTTGACCTGGTGTGTGTGCCTGGGTTATTCCTATGCCTCATGTGTTCTTTTCCTTCCACACCTTGTTTCTTCTCTTTTCTGTTCCTTTCCACTTGCCTTCTGTTTAATCAGAGTTTGACTTGACTGGCCAAGAATATCTTTTTTGCAACTCTGCTGCAAACCTGTGACCAGAAAGAGGCAGCTAAAAGCAATGTCCTAAGTAGCCCGATGCTGCCTCAAGTTTGTCAGGTCTTGGAGAGCTCAATAAGACTGTGCACCACACCTGTGTTCTTCCAGCAAGGAGTTTGCCAGGGAAAGTCAGTGATAAAAGCTGCATTTTCCATCTTTTCTCTTCCCTCTTGTGTGTGTTTGTCTTGTATTATCTGCAAGGGAACTGGGTTGGACATTAACAACAACAGCTCCAGCCCATCTCAATTAACTTTCCTCCCCCGACCCCAAAAGGATAGTTATTATCATCTTTAACGCTATCTAAAAGACTGCCGGCGGGGGTAGGGGGTGGTTCTTTCTTAAAAATCCTGTACAGCTAAAGGGAAAGGGAACAAGGGATATGGGTAAATGAAAGCCTTATTTAAAACTACATTTCAGATTTTTCAAGTCTTTCCTTCTTTTTTGCATATTTAATAAAAAAGATTAAAATATTTTAATGGCGTGTTTGCCTTGTACAAAGCAAACCAAAGTATCTGTATTCCAAACCTCAAGCCTTGTTTAAATGTCTAATGACATTTAAATGACAGTGACAGGGTCACGTTGACACCTTTGATCCCACTTATTCCATTGAAATTAATACAACAGAACTTTCTCCTTAAGATCAGAAAGAATAATACAGTGCCCATTTATGTACCCATGTGCTCACCGCAAACCTCAGTGTCTGCTGCTGAAATTAGCAGCATGGATATGTCTGCTTGGAGATCCTGGAACATGAGAGATACCAAGAAGTGAATGGAAGTTTATCTGCTCCACAGAACTCAAGAATTTTTTGGTTCTGGCAATGCTCTGTACTTGTGTGTAGTTTACAAACTCCACAGGCTCCCTTCTCTCAGTGCATGGTCTGTTCCTCTCCAGATCTCAGAATTCCAAAGATTCTACTGCCCTCATGACTGCAAAAAAAAAAAAAAAAAAAAAAAAAAAAAAAAAGGCCCTGCAAAGCTGTGCAGAGTCCAAAGCCCGCATGGCTGGCTGTTTCTGGTGGAGTTTATAGACTCCGTTTACAACCTGGTAGAGTTTTCAGAGGTTCCTACATAAATCAATTTAGTAACTTCAGAGTTAACAATCCAGACTTGCCTCAAGTACTAAAGAGTACATGCTACCATCAGGAAAAGAACCAAAAGAATAAACCATATGAGGAATCTGTAGGTAAAATAAAGTGCCAGATTTTGCTTTTGATTACACCGACAATCATAATGCCACGCAGATATACTAAATTTGGTGTAGTTACTCCAGATTTACACCATTGTTAATAAGAGGTGACATTGGGCTCCCATCGTTCTGAGAAGCATTTTTAAAAACAATTAGAGAAACTTAAAAAGTGAAATACCCCTAATTTTTCAAATGCTTCTATTTTACAAATACTCCATCCGGGATGGTTTGGTTTTGAAGAAATTAGAAACTAGGGCTCAAAAACTGAGTTTCTATGTGGAGCTATTTACAACCTTAACTGCAGCAGGAGCTCTACACTAAATCAAATTTCAGACTCTGCTCAAATTCAGAATTTACTGGTCCCAATGCAACTTTAAACTGAACACATCTAGAAATTGCTAAATGTTACAGGGCAAGTTTGATCTTATTGTTCTTCAGAAAATAATGCATAAAATATCTAACTATTTTTCATGAAGCAGTTTTTATCAACATTGCAGACTCTGGGTCAAGCTGTTAGTTACACTCATTCTGTCACATTAATGGATTTGATAGGTGTAGCTAAGCAATATTTGGCTCTCCATTCCTAGATAAAACTTTGCTGTATTAAGAATAGCAGAATTTCAAATGCCTACAGCATGACCCACTGTGTCTCTGATACGGACAAAATTCTAGGAAGTCAAAAGGAAGAGATCCAAGAAAAGCAGAGGAAATTATGGCTCACTAAAGAACACAATAACCTCTCAAAACATTGTGCATATGGCTCAATGATTCCATACATATATTTAAAAACATTTCCAAAGTTAACAAATACTTTTAACAGCCACATGGACAAGAGTTTGGGAGAGCAGAGATTTTAAAAGTATATGCAAATCTAAAAGGAAATGTTTAACAATGAAGAATTCAACAGGCTATTTTATCATTTGCAGTTGTTGTTAAAGTAATGAAATATGAATATGTTATAATTTTAAATTTGTGAAATTTCCAAAAACTGATCTGCATTTGTGGAAATGTGATAGCGAGGGCCCCGGGAAATACCACCATAGAACATCTGTGTGGGATTTTCAAAAACACTATGTGAGATTTTCAGAAACACTTAGCAATGGCTTAACTCTGCTCCCACAAGGATTACAGTGGACTTCAAGAGCAGCAGAATTGGCCAATGCTGAATGATTTTGAAAAATCCCATAATCTATTCGTTAGCACTGGGGTTTGGGGCATTCTGCTGTATTTAAACTTGCATCAAAACTAACAAACAAACAAAAACATAACAGCAAAAACTCAGCCTTGTGGTTGTAAAGAAAATAATTCATTTGTGATTCAAGTTTAGTCTTACTGAAAATAGTACCTGATCGGTCCTTCCCACCACCTGGGAAGGGTGGAGATCTACACTGAGGGGTTCCTTTGCACAAATTACATTTTTTTGTTAAAAAAATGATATAATACATAAATTGAGAAAAGACTGTCTGTACATCTGGTTATAGTGCTTAGATTATCCACATGTACAAAGTTTGTTTTTAAAAGCCATATGATACATAGAGCACATAATCAGCAGTAAGCCAAATTTAGGTGAATAGATTTAACAATATAGTTTAGATATTAGAATCCGAATACTCGGATACATCACTCATGAAAAGTTGTACAGAGATTTGATTGTGGAAAGCAAAATATATTAATGTGTAGAGATTGTCCCTCAGTAATTGAGAATTAGGTAGGTTGTCCATTTAGAAACAATACAATCCACGAGGGAAGTATTTCAGTTACTTTCCTGACTGCGCTTCTCATCGGCACTCCAGCTCATCCCTCCTGATACTGCCAATATCTGGCGATGTGATCTATGTAGATTTTCCTCAACCACCTGATGGCATCTGACATCATGAGTTACCGCATCAGCCTAGCGTAGCACTGACTGATTCCGCATTCTCTCAGTACTTGCTCATTACTGGGGTCCATGCGCCAAAGACTCAGATGATCAGTGCATGTGTCTGAACTCAGGGGCCCTGGTCATTTGGGGGGGCCCCTAGGCCTCGACCCATTCCTCCTGCCTGCCCGGTGCTCCTGCCAGGGAGCAGGGGCAAGAGCAACAGGCAGGCAGGCAGGCTGGGACAAGCCCCCATGCTCTGATCCCATTCCCTGGCAAGAACACCAGGGGTGGGGGAACTGCAGGTGGAAGGGGTGGGGAGGGGCCCCCACTTGCTCTGGCCTAGGGGCCCACAAAAGCATAATCCACCTCTGCTCCCACAAAACACTTTGAATCAGTGATCAAAGGACCTAGGGAGAGAGCACTATATTCCTGATTAGACTCTTCATTATAAGGCAGACTAAAGGCCCATTGCTGAACAATAGATTTAGAATAAGGAAGATCATGTGAGGTATAAGATGATGGGGAGCCTAATGAAAAATCAGAGGGAGTCAAGGAAGCTTGTTCAATTGAATGTTAAAAAAGGAAAAAAAAATATGTTCAAGAAAGGCTCTATGCCAAGCTCTGAGGAAATTGTGGTGAAAAGTCCTAATCTATTATACAGGAAAAGAAACTTAAGTCAATTATCTTAAATACCTTTACAACAGATTGGTGAGAAAGGCCAGCAGAACATGTGAATTTTAAGTGTGGACTGAATGTTTCATCTGAGAACAGCTTAAGAAGCCAATATGTCAGTTTTTCAGGGAAGTAATCAGTGCACTGTTACATGCCTGCCTGTACCACCTCAAGATGGCAAAGAGTTTTCCATGCAGTCCCCTTGGTTCCTCACACTGTCTCCTCCTCTCCATCCGTCACCCAGAGCAGAATTCTGAAAGATCCAGCCCAGGAAGAGGACTCCCTGCACCATTTGAAAGAATAACTTGGGATTCTTCTGGAAGCCCTTTTGAAATGTATGACAGTATTATTGAAGCAATGGGAATAAGGCTCCAGTTAAAGGTCTCTCAGCATGTTCATTAAAAGTCCTGACATTTAGTGATTTATAACACAGCCGTTTCAAATCTTATGGGGTGCAAACTTGTTTAACAAGTTATCAGTCTAGACAGGGATTTGGGGGATATTATACAATGTATAGAATGTTGGCAGCCCTTTTTTTTAACTTTGTGAGTCATGACAAATACTGTGAATGACAAAGAGAAACAGTATCAGATGTTTCAGAAGATAATTCAGAAGCAGACAAAATAAGTAGATTTAGTCATGATCCATTGGTATTTTCATAGTTTTTTATCAGTCATAATCTCAATATGGTCCATTTTTAGTGGTGCATTTCTAATTCCTGTTTTTTGGGGGTTGATACTATTCCATGTTGAAGCATTTTAGGTTGAAACTAGATCTGAAATAGGCAGAAAGTACAGCTGAGTGATTACTTCTGCAAATATTGTGGTCTATTCTAAATCAGATTTGATTTTATTATGTTTTCCAATTTTTTGATCTACTGTCCATACTGTGACAAAGCTCTGTCCTTATCTTCGTGGATCCTGCGTTTCCTGGTGGATTTTTACTAGCCTCAGCGGCTCACTGCGACCCTCCACGGAGCCCTTCTCTCTCTGGAGACAAGGTCACAGCCTATTGAGCCATTTTCCTCATAAGCCAGTGAGGAGAAGCTATCCTTCCTGGCACAGTCTCTGTTGTCTCCTAATCTCAGAGACTAATTAGGGGAGGCAGAAAGGGGGGAGCCCAGGCCCACCCTCTACTCTGGGCTCCAGCCCAGGGACCCTAATAGTATCAGCTAAGATGGATGACCTTTTATCCACAAAACACAATACAATTCCCTGGGCTACTTCCCCACAGCAGTCCCCACTTCTTCAAACTCCACTTCACCCTTACCTCAGGGCCTCCTTCCTTCTGTACAATATGTTGTCCACCACTCAGTCTCACCAACAGCACAACTTCCTTCCACAGCTCCTGACATCCACAGCCCACCTGACTAACTGGGAGGTTTTTATCTGGATTCAGCCAGTCCCTGATTGGCTTCAGGTGTCCCAATTAAGCTAGCTGTTTCTACTCCTTTCTAGAAGGTTCTTAATTGGCCCCAGGTGTCTTGATTGGCCTGGAGTAGCCTTTGTTTGGCTATCCAGGGAACAGGGACCTGCACACCCTGAGACTAATGTACCTGCCTTCCAGCACTCTCCTATATCCTTCTGGTCTGACTCCGTCACAATATATATTCTTCTGAGTGATTATTTATGTTCCCACCAGTGTCCACTGGAAGAAAAAGATGGATGAATAAATGTATAAATATGTATTTGCACAAAGATTTGTTCCAGAACTGCTCATGTGGCCATTTTGATTAGAGCTGAATAATCAGTTTTTTTCCATTCAGTAGCTAAACTGAAAAATTAAAAACAATGTTTGTGAGTGAACAAAATGAATATTGATTCATTTTCAAGTTTTTTTTTTACCTTTTTCATTTTTTAATAAAATTGAAGTTATAATTCACACAAAAAGTCATTTTGAACTGGAAAGTAAAAACATTTCATTTTGACTTTTTTGGAATTGTTTTGTTTTGATTTCTGACTGAAACGATTCTGTGATTTCCCTGCAAATCTGTGAAATGTTTGTTAACCCAAATCTGCATTTTTTTGGTGGAAAAAGGGTTTTTCTGGAAAATTTCAAAGAAAAAAATATCACATGACTTTAGACAACTAATCATCTGGTTGAAATATCAAATCATAGATACTTGAAGGAATACTTGTGGCAACTTGCAAACCAACTTGCAAACCAGAAGTTTGTTTGCACAAATATTTAATTAACTTAAAATAGCAAGTAATTTTATAAAAATCACAGTATGTTCAAAGGCAATTTCTGATAAGCAAAAAAGGGTTACATTCATCAATTAAAATGCTCACTTTGAATTAATTGCTAGCTTAGCTGAAACCATGCAAAAGTTGCTAGTCTTCTAGTATTTTTATACTAAAACTTTAATCCATAAGCCTATTACTGATGATGACTAATTTTGCATAAGACTGTATAATTTTGTACTGACACGTATGGGTACATGCAGTGTTATTGTAGCTGAATGGGTCAGAAGATATTATAGAGACAAGTTGGGTGAGGTAATATCTTTTGCTGGACCAACTTCTGTCGGTGAGAGAGACAATATAGGTGAGGTAAGAATGTTACTTTTGTTGCTCTAACCTTCTGTCCTTGACGATATCTTTTTAGTGAAGTTCTCTAATCCTCCCATTTAAAAACCAGAGGAAATTAACCTATACAGGAAATTGCAGTATATTCAAAGAATGTTAATGTTTGAGCCTAAACTCATCAAAGTAAGGAAGTTGGGAACAAAGTGGTTCCCTGTCAGACATGCCTTGGACCAAGGGATGAATTTAGTCTGTTCTAAACTCGGCCTGTTGCATGTACATGTTGGGTGATGCAGTTTAGAGATTGAGGGAGATGAATTATATAGATCATCAGTTTTTTCCTCAGCCCTGTTTTTCCTCACAGCTTCTTAGGCTGAGGCCCGCGTAGTCAAGGGAGACCCTATTTCCCCTGACATCACCACCTGTGCACTGCAAGGCCCGTGTCTTCTTCTAAGGTAGAATTTTCAAAAGTATGTAGCACTGGCCTAGCTCTGCTCTCCCTAAAGTCACCAAGTGGGCTCTACCTAGGTTTTAGCCTTGATACCTTCTTGTCCACACTGTCTCTCTGACCCAAGTTTGGATATGCTTTAAGCCCAGACTGGTTTACCCACATAAGAAGGTTCTGCTTTAATTTAGGCTAGAACCTACCCACTTTTCAGTGAGGATGCAGGCTAAATCATTTGAGTGCTGACAGCCTCCAATGCCCTTCCCAAAATTCCCCCTAACGGACAAACAAATTCTACTTCAGTTGACACACCTTCCTGGGACATAATCCTGGAGTGTCTCAGCAGAGAGAACCATGGGAATATGCCCCCAGACACACATGGGTGAGTGCAGGAACAGTGAGGACACAGTAACACAGGTAGGACTTTGCAGTGGGGATGCTCATACTTCGGCTAGACTGTCCCAGATGCCAACACCTGGTTTTTCAGTGCAGTGTAGATATAGCCAGAGTGTGGGGCTGAATCTCAATGACTGTTTTGGTTTACTTAATATTACAAAGTGGGAAAGAGAAAAGTGGGGATACCAAAAGTAAATGTAGCCATTGAATCTCACATTTTCCCCTCAGATCCCACACAGCAAAGCCCCTGTGCAGCTCAGTTCTGTTCCAGAACTGTGTGGAGAGAATCTATTTTTCAGTCGGTAGAAAAGCATGGTCCAGTGGTTCGAGTCCCATGTTCAATCACCTTCTTGGCCACAGACTCGGCGTGATCTTGGGAAAGTGACTTCAGTTCTCAGTGCCTCAGTTCCCCATCTGCAAAATGGGGCTAATAGCACTGCTCCACTTTACAGGGTGGTTATGAGGATAACTTTTACAGACTGCAAAATGTTCAGATATACTGGCACTTTGGGGGTGGGCACATTTAACACCCGTGTGTGTGGATTTTGGGTTGTTGCACTCGTGATGTGCTCTGCACTTTCCAGACATACAAGAATGGATGATCTTTGCTGCAAGGAGCTAACGTTTTTTGTTTTGAAGCAATTCCATCAGCCATTCCGTGTCTGTAGTAGGAAGGGAATGCGCTATCATTTGGTTTTACTGATGTTCTTAGCAACAGGGGAAATACATTCAGACTGCTCCATTGCTAAATATCAAAGTCACAGTTCCTTTCTAATCAAAATTATTGTTTCAACTGTATCTTATGCTGGAGTGAGCAAGACATTTGAAAATTGCCACATTTAATTGTAGCATGTATATGGACAATCTTTGGAAAGCATTTACACTACCAAAAAAAATCCAAATGTTTAAAGTTTAAATGCATATAGAACCAGAGAGTCAGTGACTGGAGCCATGCTAGAAAAATAGCATTTCCTCTATGAGAGGATTAAATCCATTTGGGAATCTCGGGTGTTGACCAGACAGTACAGAGCACTGGAACATTAGAGTTTGATGTGTTTTTGTATAGCCACGAACACTCTAACAACGTATACAATAAACATTAATTGGTGTTCTCTTTGTGAGTAAATTTATTACTGAAATGTTGGAAGCTCCTTCGTCTTTCACTTTAATAGAAGAAGCAACACACAATGAATTAAGGAGATTTGCCTGGATCTAGATTTTGCTATGAGCTAGACTAAGGAATACACTGTGTGTGAACTTTATTGAGAGTTTCTGTTGCACTAATGAAAAAAATATGAGAGCCTTCTAGTGGCAAGACTAACACACATAAATTCCCACAGACAATTCCCTCTGCTTCCCAGAGTGAAGTAGCAGAGCTCAAACTTATTGCTACTAACGCACTCAACTTTATCATGAGTCTTGCAATATTTGATGTCATTTCCTAAATGCCCAGCCCCTGAAATCCTTAATGAAGTGAGAATTTTAGCTTTTTAAAATAAGTTTTTAGCTAGCCTGGATGTGGGGAAGATTTGAAAACATGAGCCCTAAACACTCAAACAGCAGAAGGCAAATAAAGTGTTGTTTTCACAATCTCATGACTGCATAAAGTAATCTGATTTATGATACAGTATTTGGGTTTGGAACAAGAACTACGAACTGTGAAAAGCCTCAAACTATTTGCGGAAGGGGAGAGATACTAAATGCCTGTTCAGTCAAATCCATTTGCTGATGATGGGTGTCACCATGAGTGCAGCTGGGCTGGTGCTGACTACAGTGCAAGTGAAGACAAAAGATTGTTTCTCATCCTCTCTGCTCCTGACTCTGTGGAAGCTCAGTGTAAGTTGAGGCTCTGTGAATTCAGGTACATAAGGCTGGGTGGAGAGCAGGGTTGGTCTTTCCATGCAATGGCACAGCAGAATAGAATTTTCATGGGACAATCCTGCAAGAGTGTCTCAGCATTAACAGCGTGGGGATAGATTGCGGCAGGGATAAATGGAGCCCATGCAGACTTCTGCTCCAGTCCAGCAATGAGAGACAGGCAGGTAATACCTGCACTCACACAAAGCCCCAATGAATCTCATTGCAGGATTGGGGTCCCATAAGTATATTAATCAGAAATCAACATCCTATCTATGTATTGGTTCATACAGCCATCCAAACAATAAGGTGACATATAGGGTATATCTACACTAGAGCTAGAGGTGTAATTTCCAGCTCAGGTAGACATACCTGTGCTAGCTTTAATTGAACTAGTGTGCTAAAAATAGTAGTGTATCTGCAGCTGTATGTGCAGCGGGATGTTAACCTCCCTGAGTACAATCCCACCTGAGCCCCTAAGTATGTACTCAGGGTGGCTAGCCCACTTTGCCACCAGTACAGCTGCAGCTATGCTGCTCTTTCTAGCACACTAGCTCAATCAGACCTAGTGAGGATATTTCTCCTTGAGCTGGAAAGTGCACCTCCAGCGTAGCCATCCCCATACACAGAGGGTACGACTTAGCCAAGTCAAAAGCCGCTCCAGGAGAGGCAGTTCACAGCTAAGAATGAAACATCAGCACTTGGAAAACAGATTAACATTTCTCAGTCTGTCCACAAGCTTCTGAAACAAAACTCCCCAGTCACAATGATGAAGAATGATATCGTCTAACAGATATAAAACAATTGAGAGACTGGAGACCAGTGCCAAAGGTGTAGTTGCACAGAGCTGTTTCCCAGACAGCGGAATAGCGGGTATGTTATATGTTTTCATCCTCTTTGCAGCCCAGCACCTGCTTCCTTCTCACTGTCTGCAGGGAAAGGAGTGAGCTGCACTAAGGGTACATTCCGTACCCTGAAAGGGACGTACAGTAACTGTACATTCCATAGGGGAGAGTTCATAAATTCAGCACGTCCCATGTGCTCTCCCATCTGGCACTAACGGCCTTCATTTGTTTGAGTGATGTGGGCTACACTGCCAAAGGAGATTGTTTAATTATTCTCCCCCACAAAATGGCTGTGAAGCTTCCCACTGCAGTTCCTGAAACCAAGCCATCCCAAGAAACGGAGTGACTTTAATATTAAGGACACTTATTTATTTAGGCATCAGCCCCACTATGTTCTCTTCAGGCATATTTTCACAGCTATGAAGTCAGCAAGGATTTATGTACATACTTGGGAGAAAGTATCATGATTACTCAGATCATTTTTGTTCTGTCTGAACTCTGTCAAATCTTTATTATATGTCAGACCCTCTCCCCTTTTCCCATTGATATATCCAGAATGCCAAGTAGAATCCAAAACGAAACCACAGAGAAAGGTTCAAATTCAAGGGACTGGAATGCAAATCTTCCTAAAATAGGAAGGCATTTCAATTCAAAGTTTTGATTTTTGTACATTTCTAATGTAGCACCCTACATGGAACTTGGAGGGAGGAGCACAGATTGCAGGAGGGAAGAACTTGGAGGAGTCACCAGGAAGTCAGTCTGCATGCATATAGCTAGAATGCTAGCAAGTAGACTTGTTCCTGAGGCTGAGGAAGCTCAGTGGAAATTGCTGTCTGGGAATTCAGATACACATGGCTGGGAGGAGAGGAGGGTGTGGCTTTTCTGTGCCACAGCAATGTAGAATTTATAATGGCAGCATCTCTAAATAGTTCTCTTAATAAAGGGACAGTTTAATTTTACAAGTGTGGTATCCTTTCATGTTCTTACCCAGCAAATGTTACAGGAAATATCTAATATGAATATTTATTATAGCTGGAGTTTGCAATGCCTGCAACACGGCCTGATACAAAGCTCATTGAAATCAAAGTTAAGACACATTAGATTAGCTAAGGTTCTCTAAGCTTTCGCCATTCTAATGAGCCTTTTTCAGTTGCTTATATTTTTCTCTTTCATCTTACAGGATGCGAATTTGCAGGTTTGCTCTCTGACAAAGTGTGAATTTTTGGGGCGTGTTTGAGCAAAACCAGGCCAACCATTTTTTGAGGACCATGGCAGTGGGAAAAGGGCATTTTCTCTACTATAAAAGAACTTAGGGGCTGTTTTTGAGCAGGTCTAGCACCTGAGTGGGAAGAAGTAGATTCTTGAAATTTATCAAGAAGATAGGCCTTAAGTCAGACGTGCCTTTTGGAGCTTTAGTGAAAATCCATTTTTATTTGACCAAATTATAATGCACATATGCCTTTATTTTTAATAGCTTTGAGGCTGGTTTTAGTTTAAATTTTAATTTCCCAACAGCATGGTGCATACATATATAAGTACTACATTGCTCAAAGCATCTTTTGGAAACCTTATTTCTATTCCATTTCATTCCTGGAGTCAGCTGAGAGCATATGTGTTTAAAACTGTGAATGTTAGATTTTGAGTTTGTACTGTGACCAAGCAAGTTGCATGCAGTTTAATTACAATTTGTTTAGTTTCTACTTTTAGTGGATCCTAGATAGAAACATTAGCAAGAGTTCATGAATTTCATGTGGGGCATGTTTCTACACTTATCTATAACAAGGGATAGAACTAGAATCAGAGGGGCACCCATGTTAGTCTGGAATTGCAGAAGTGACAAAGAGTCCTGTGGCACCTTAAAGACTAACAAAAGGGATAGAACTGTATTGACTGATTTGTGTCTGAAGTGCTTTGATACATAAGTCAACGGTGCCTTATGCTAAAAGATTACAGAGAGTGTCTAGAACCTTTGGAAAGAGAAAAGAGAGCGAGAACACAGAGCAGCTCTTGTCTCCTGTTCTATACTGATCATGATGATTTGACTATGTCAGAAGTTACAGTGCTGGAAGCATCATTGGCCTGATCTGATACCAACTGAAATCAATGGAAAGATCTCACCGATTTCAGTTGTTTTGAATCAGGCCTCATGCAAAGCATAAGAATTCATTCACATTTCTCTCCTTATCTGGGCACTGAATTACAAGTGTAATCTGATTCATTATTGGTAAAGTCTGATTCATTCCCATGGGCTTTTTTAATCCTCTTAGAAAATTCCAAATGGACTTGTTTGTTTTAGGTTTATTAAAAATTTGTCTAAAAATAAGGCCCAAATATTTCTGTCCATGTGTATCCTGAATATCCCCATGGAACTTTTGCCCTCAGAGCTTTTACAACTCAAATCCCTAGATCTTTCTGGGGAAAATAAGTCAGTAGAGGTTTCCTCACTTTTAGTAAATGAACAGTAGGTCAGATGGTCCCTCCCACATTAAGAATAGGAGGCTCACTGGGAGGAAATCCCAATGAATCCCCCCAGCACATGTCTGTCAAAACCCAAAGGAGCAGGTTTGACCCTCTACACAAGGGTATGGGGCCCATTTCTATACTTGATGGCTCCCCTATGGCTACAGGAAGCATCTGTACAGATACCTTGTGCCTCCATATTGGCTATGGCCCTAGGTAAGTCTTCTCCTGTTATGAGAGCTCCATATCAAAAGCGGAATGTGTAAATAAGTGGGTGTGTAGCTAGTAAGGACATACAAAGATCACTGTCTACTGGCAAATAAGAGTAGGGAACATTCAATAAAGTAGTTACCCTGCAAATGGCTCCTTAGCTGAACAGTTCTTACCATCCCTCAGCTCCCTAGCGGTGCGGTTCCACTTATGCCTCTCTCTCTTCCGCCTGGGTTATAACAGTAACAGATTAGAGAGATGCTTATGTACCGTACGAATGTCGGGTCATTTTCAAGTTTTAATAAGGTGCTTTATGACTGCTACACACTGAAGGAACAAATCTGTTAGTCAGGAGGGCAGGAACCATGGTGTGCAGGACCAAAATGGAGACTGGCACTGAATGGCACGGCACACACAAAGAGAAAGGGTATTCCAGGCATGGGGCTAATGTGGGGAAAGGTGCAGAGTCACTTATGGGACAAGAAAACTAAGGTACAGCACAGTACACCAAGTTGGCAGAGTATAGGGTACAAGACGAGGAGGCAAAAAGCTGTGTTCCTGAACTAGGACTCAGGAAACTTGTGTTCTCTTCCTGGCTCTGCCAGACTTGCTGTGGGACTTTGGGTATATCTATACTGCAGTGTAAGGCCAGGGCCTCTCACCACCTGGAAAATGGGGTGGAAGAAAAAGGCTCTGAACTGGGGGGTTTGGTCCCAGGCTGGAAAGGGATCCAGTCTGTGTACTGAAGAACCGTAAGCCGCTTGTACCATCTGTTAGGGGTGAGAAAAGTTTTTCGATCAACTCTTGCTTAGTATAAAAGTTTGGGATTTAGAATGCATGTTTACTTTTTATTTTCTTAAGGTAACTATCTCTGACCTTTATGCCTACCACTTATAATCACTTAAAACAATCTAGCTTTCTGTAGTTAATGAACTTATTTTAATATTTGAGCCCTACTGGTGTGCTTTGGTGAAATGCTTGGGAAATCTCAGCTCAGGTTACAAAGGCTGGTGCATGTCCACTTTCCTATGAAGCAGTGCCAAATTAAGTAATGAGCTTACAGGGGCTTCTGACCAGCGCAAGATGGTACAGTTCTAGGGTGCAAGACTGGGGAAAGGGGGGGAATGGGCTGAAGTCTCTCTATTGACAGTTCATGAGTGGCTAGTAACCATGCATGTAACACAGTTGGCTGTGTCCCTGCCTGTGCAGTGCCTCTGAGATTTGTAGCTTGACATCAGCATCACAGTGTGAGAGGCAGCCCAGGTTGGTGGGACAGAGGCTCAGTGGTTCCTACAGCCCTGGTTGCACCCCAGGGACCCCGTCTCAGGGATATACCCCTTTGCTTTCCAGGCCTCAGTTCCAAGAGGAATTCACAAGAATTCCTAACAGCTTTATCAGCATTTGATTCTTAGGCTGAAGCTACAAAAATCTTGTGATATGAGTCCGGTGAGGCTTGGAGTGTCCTCACTTCCTGTGGACTTCAGTGGGAAGTGACGGACACGCAACATTTTAAGGAATTGAACTATTTTAGACTGTAGCATATAGAAATAGGGAAGTATCACTTTAAATAGTTTGTAAGCCTGCTAGTGGTGCCCACTGCATTCTATGATTTAGAAGCCCCCTGGAGCAGTTGTGTGTATATGTACCTAGGAGAAAACATACTAATGTGGAAACCATTGTACTTATGTGGTTTCTACATATTACTTTGTTGTGTAAAGTGCAAATGATATCACACAGAAAACTCCAGTTTTATTTAGTTTAGCAGACCAGAATTTCTAACCCGATGGGTATGAAGAAAAATATTAGCTTAGGATTCCATCACTGATGGGCAGCAACTTTCAGCCTAGCCTGTAATTCCCTGACATTTGACAATGTGGGTTAGGCAATGCCTTTTTAGATGACTTCACTCAGTTAAAATGAAAATATTTATGGAAGGGTGGTTGTTGGTTTTGGTAACATAGTCCGTCCCTTGATAAAAGGAAGCTCCACTTAATGCTCCTGCCTCATTACATTCAAATAATCATGCTCCTAGACAGCTAGCAAAGTGCAAAATGAGTTCAGTGCAGTAATCAGCATACAAGTCACATACTGTGCTACAGTCTGTCGCTAACTCCATAGTCCTGTTGATTTAAAAAGCAGATGGGAAGCCATCTCCTTGAAGCAGGTGTGTGCACAAAAGAGGTGTGCTGAATGAGAGATCCGGGCTTCTCACGCTTATAAACTCTGATGTTTCACAGATTGTTTGCAGTGTCTTTGTTTTTCACATCTTGATGACAACCAACACATGATGAGACTTAGAGACATGTAAAATTAGTCTCACTGGGCAAGAGACACATTTAAGTACATCATTTGCCAATGATTTGATGAAGGAACCTTTTTTTGTAGCATGAAACGTGCAGAACAGCAAATCAGCTTCCCATGTCCTATCCCCAGACATACTCAGGTAACTCGTCCCCCCAGATGTGGCTCAAGCCCCCTCCTTGGTACTTTCTATCGAAGTGTCTTCTCTCTTCTCCTCGCATTGGTTGGGTCCTGGGTTCCTTTCTTGTGATGCCTGGTATTTCCACCCTAGACACAGGGGATGCTGTCCCTTGGAAAAATGACTAATACCACTGCTGACAAGGAGTATGAAACCTAATACACAAGAAATAATAAAATGCATCAGCACAAAGACGTTACATTCAACTTATAACTATATAACGAACCGGAGGCTTTATTGGGAGCAGGAAAACAGGATCTGGGGAAGGAAAGGGTTAGGGTTAACTAATAAGTATTAATGCATCAACACATTTTCCACATCCCAACGCTTACAATTTATACCAACTCGTAGCTCCCACCCTTGCCCCTACTCAGACAGGTGGGATCCAGAGACAAGTGCTGTGAATGTTGGCCAGCTTAAACAAAATGGAGTCCCCTTAAAGTATCTTCACAGACCCTGCCCTGGAGTCCTGTGAGGGGTCTTGTTTGTCCTTCGGAAGCTGGCCCCCAGATTGGGTCTCTGCCTCTCTGTCTCCGAGTCAGGCTGTCCCCGCCCTCTGAGGGGCTAAGCCCAGCCCAGGCTCATCAGTGGCCCAGCAAACTGCCTGTCCTTATCATCCCATGCAGAAGCCTTCCTACTGGCCTCAGCAGGGGTTTCTAGTCCATTTCTGTCCCCACCGCTGACTCCAAGCACACTGGGAAGTGGTGTCAGAGTGGGATCTGGCAGCCATTATTGTTGTAGTCCCCCTGTGACAGAGTGCTGGGCAACAACAGCCCAGCCAGCCCTCTGGTCACTGCAGAATAGGCCTTGTGCCTAACTGAGGGATGGAGGAGAATTGGGAGGCTAATCAAGCCATTAGGCAGAGGACACAAATGGCACAGGAAGGAAGCGAGGAAGCAGACAGAGAGAGGCTGTGATTGCTCTTCCCTAAAACAACAGGAGTAAGGCTGTATAGTGTGCAAGAGTGGTGGAAACCAACACTGTAAATAAACTGCACCAGGTGCTTTAGCTGCATAAAGGTACATGAGCTGTCTGTAGACTTGAGCAGAGGCAGGAGTGAGTTGGCCCTGCCACACGCTCCTCAAGGCTCAGTCCAGAGCATAGGCACTGACTCCGTGGGTGCTCCAGTCCTGGAGCACTCACGGATAAAAATTAGCAGGTGCTCAGGACCCACTGGAAGCCAAGCTCCCCCCTCACACTCTCCCTATCCCCAGTGCCTCCTGCCCACTGGCAGCCTCACTGATCAATTCCACCCCCTCCTTTCCAGTGCCTCCCGCCCACCATGGGTCAGCTGTTCTATAGCATGCAGGAGGTGCTGGGAGGGAGCGGGAGGATTAGGTGTGCTCAGGGGAGGGAGTGGAAAGAGGTGGGGGGGTGGAGCCTTGAGGAAAAGAGTGAAATGGGGGAGGGGCAGGGCAGAGTGGGAAGAGGTGGAGGTGAGGGCTTGGGGGAGGGGTGGAACTATTTACAGTATGTAAGTGGGGCCCAAGTCCATATTTAAGCATCTAGATAAGGAACTCCACCCACGCAGTGGTGTAAATCCTAGAAGAAAACCAGCTTGTTTTGATTTAGCTTATCTCTACACGAAGAAAAAAAAAGTCAAAACTTTAATTGCATTTCTTATCAGCTAGACTAGCTGAAGTATAATGTTGGCTCCCAAGAGGGATGAACAAAAACACATTTTTTTAAACTGCATAGACATACTGTCCTTTTAATTAGGAAACAAATGGTATGCATCCTGTCAGTTATCCAATGGCAGTGCTATGCTGTGTATCTGAAGGCAATGGAAAGCAGCCAGGAAGACTAAAACAATGAAATTAATAAATACAGATATGAAATCAACTGTCATTGTTTTGAATCTGTTTTATGTTAGTTCCCCTTTCATAGGGGCTCAGTTATCAGTGATAATATTTTAAGTTGCGATGGGGCAATTTGTGAGAGACTGTTTTTTTCTCTCTGGATTGTGTTTAAGGATAAGGTGCAGGGATTGGATCTGAGGTTGAAATAGGCTTACTGCTCTACATTGAAATGATATCAGATGGGGCTATGACAACTTTAGCCCAAAATAAAAGAAAATTGCACAAGGTGAGAGACAACCATTGACAGCTCATCTTAAAACTGAAGTTTGCTTCAGAGACTTCCTCCATTTTGCTTTGAAATCTCATCAACAAGGCTGCTGTCCTGAGATTTCAGCTGCATCTGAGCCAGCCCAGAACAGAGAATCAGGCATCTTTTGATTTTAGATCCAACCTGAATCCAGAATTGTAGGGGTAGGGTTGGATCTGGGGATGTTAATATGACCTCCACAGAATATGAATATGGTTTCAGAATGGAAACCCGGTTTAGTCCATCTTTAGTCTTCTGGTGTTTACTTCAGACTTCTAATATTGGCATTGCCCGCTACTCTCGGTAACCTGTTTCAGAGTGGTAGCCATGTTAGTCTATATCTGCAAAAAGAACAGGGAATACTTGTGGCACCTTAGAGACTAACCGGTTTATCTGGGCATAAGCTTTCATGGGCTAGAACCCACCTCATCAGCTGCATGGAGTGGAACATACAGTAGGAAGATATATTGGTTAGTCTCTAAGGTGCCACAAGTACTCCTTGTTCTCTGTAACCTGTATCTGTAGTGCTTGGGCTATGTGAGATGCAAGCCTTGCTCTTTCTATACCAGCCACAGTATTCTAATTCATAACAAATAGCTTGTCTATAATTAAGTACTGCAGAATCTCCCTATGCTTTGCCCCAGGATCACAGAAAATCGTGCACATTTCTTGTTGTTTTTCATTCAAACATTTCCAGTTTTGCAAATTTGCTTCACCAGCAAAAGCTTTGACTCTTGTCAGAACATGTGGCTGCTCTGACTACACTATCCATTTTGGTTGCTTATACATGGGAAAACAAAGCTACACAAGATAGGTACAAATTGGCGGGTCAATCCTGGCCCTATTGAAGTCACTGGGAATTTCAGCGGGGGGCAGGATTTCACCCAGCTACTCTATGCAGCCTCCCTGACTTCAGTGGAAGTGCAGGAGATGTAAAGTAGAAGAGAATATAGCCCTTGTTTTCTGAATTGACATGTAAACTTTGTGCAAGATGCCAACTTTGCAATATCCCATCACTGTGGGAACTGTTAACATGCTGTTGATGTATATTTACAAGGTCAATTATGAATGCTAACATTACATTTGCAGCTGGAACTCCAGTTGTTAGGGTAGTGTCCAGTATCAATATTATACCAGACAATAGTTACCACCAGGGCTGTGTGAGTTGTGTTGGATGTAGTGGGCATCTGGCCAGTTGCAAATGTAGTAGCCTCTGCTAACATTATTTATTTAATTTTTACATCTATAAACATCTTCCCCAAAAATTTACTGTTGTCTGTTCTTACAAGATGTGGTTTTTAAATATTAATTAATTCCCAAGTCCATTTCACTCATGGCACAGTTCATCTAGCTATTTGTTTTCAGGAAAAGCACACAGGCAACGGTCACAAATGCTTTGTTCAAGCAAATAAGGTTTGCCTCTGTGAGAACCTTTTGTGTGCAATGACCAATGGCTCAAAACCAGGTGCTTACAGATTCTTCTGATTGAGAGCAAAGAAGGAAAAGAGACCAGGTCATGTGACAGGGTCTGTTAGACCTCTGTTAAACAACTTTGTAATTTTGGCTGCTGGAAACTAGACACAAACTAAGGAATATAGTTCACAACACATATAATCCTCTTGTTTTCAGAAAACTGCATCTACTTATAGCAAGTAGTAAATACAGCAAGCGGTCCCTCTAGTAAATTAAGGTCCAGCATGCTTTTAGAGAGAAGTTATAAATCTTGAATTTTTCTGTACAGCATATTTGCAAACTATCCTGTATCTGAAATGACATTGTTTGGTTTTCCATTCTTGTATCTTTACAAGTTTATGAATCTGAGATTTTATAGAGGCTGTGAATAACATGGGGCAGGGAGGGACTGTGTGTATGGTGCAGTTGGAGGTGGGACGAGCGGGGGGCATTTGCACACTTACAGAAACATGTTGGAGTTTGCACTTGGTTAAAAATAGTTAAAATGTTTTGCAAGTTATGATAAAGGGTCCTGTAAGGTGCAGCACTTTAAGTCTAAAATATACATCAGGGGCCCTGAGTAATGAAGCAGCAGCGGCAGATTGAAACATGTGGCGGTGAAAAATACTTACAAAACCTTCCGCCAAATTTTTTAAAAATGGGTACTAAAATTTTAGCTCCTAAAGCCCCAATCCTGCAAAGACATACACATGTGCTTCTGCACTCATGAGTAGTAGAAGTCAATGGAACTATTTCCAGTGAGTAATTGGGACCCAAATCCATATTTAAGCATCTGAATAAAGGACCCCATTTTCATAAATGCTGAGTATCCCGTAGCTCCTGTTGTACTCTCTGTGGGTCCCTCCATTGACTTCAGTGATGTAGGAGTTATAGGAACATAGTACTGGATCACTGATTCCAGGCCCTGCTCTTGCAGGCAATCCCGTCCCATAATGCTGTTCATGAGCTTATCAAGCTGCATCTTAAAAACAATTAGGTTGTCTGTCCCCACTACTCCTATTGGAAGGCTTTTCCAGAACTTCACTCCTCTGATGGTTAGAAACCATCTAGGTTCCAGGCTAAATGTATTCATGGCCAGTTTGTTCTAGGGTCAGTGGGAAGAGGGAAGAATGCTGCAGAGGTGGAATTCCCTCCTTGCACAGACACTGACCTGGAGGGGAACATGAGGCCATTAATAATTCTATTGGGCAGAGGAAGCAGATACTATAATTAATTTTGTGTGCCAAATTCCATTCAAATCTTATTTCCTTTTCTCAGAACTTTCTCAGATAAATTTCTTTGGGATGAAATTTTCCGTACTTGGACTTGGCCCAGAGAGAGGTAATTTTTCCTGAATAGTTTGAGCAAAAATGCTGGAGCTGATTTTGAGTAATATATGCATAAAAAGAAACAGTCTTCCTCCAATGTTGCAATCAAAAGATTTGCACATTGATAACTGAAAAACATTTAGGAGAAGGTAAAAGAACCATCATATATCGCTAATGTATATCTCATTGAGATTAAGAGATAAACCAAGTCTGGAGAAAATAGGCTCAAAAATATAAAGATATGAATGTTCAAAACGTATTTTCCAGCATGCTGGTAAAATTTTGCTCTAGCTTGTCATACAGATCTGTCATACGAGTCTGAATAGCCTCTGTTTCTATCTGGTTAAGAATAAAAATTCCAGACCCGTGCAACACAAATAAAATATAGTTACTCTGAGCCGTAATGCAGACTAAAAAACGAGATAAGACAAAACCAGAACAATTTATCTGAAACACACCCACCAAAAAATAACTTTAGTGATTAGGATATATATTGAACCACAACTAGTTTTGAATTTGCAGAACCAAAATCTGATAAGGCTTGGCAAACCAAAAATCCAAACCACCCTGACTTGATCATTGTAGATATAGGACAAAACCAAAACCTTTTGTCCACCTCCCTGAATTTTGATGTTTGAGATGAGTTGGAACCTGCATCCAAATCACCCTCGAGCTGGATTTTGCAAAGCCAGAGCATGACTGAGTTTTTGCAAAAATGTTGCTGTTGGCCTATCTTACGGTTTTGGGGTGAGCGATAGTTTTTACTTTTCTTTCTATGGGCACCCTTTTCAACAGACAGGCCTATACCTGCACTTCACTCAAAGTGGAATCCTGTGGTTTATCCCGCTTGTAGATTGGATCACCAGCCTACAGCACCTTCTGCTTATCAACAGTATCATCTCAGCAGGTCCCATTGGGTTTGAGCCCTGCTATAGACTTCTCTCCGGGAGCCTGTGGCTTGGGAAAAAAATACAGTGACTCAAGACAGCTTTTTCAAAACAAGTTAGTTATTTGTCCACAGGAACATGAAGAGAGAAAGGGATTAAACTAACAAAAGCTTAGACACATATTGTCTTACCTAAACGTAGCCTTTCGTAATAGTTTAAATAGGTTCTCAGGAATCCCTGGCATTGCAGGATTTGGAGAGACAAATTTGCACCCCTACAGCTGCTGTTTTCTGACTACTCCTGTCAACATGTCTCAGAGTCCGTCATGATGCAGACAATCTTATTTCAAAGTTCCTTTGTTCAAGCGTTCCCAACAAAAGACCCCCTGAGGTTTCAAGTGCGGCTTCTACACTTGGGCAAACTGCTTTATGCATCTCTCCAGGTAGATATTAGGCAAGATTTCAGCAGAGAATTCATTGTATCATCCATTTGAGAACCAGGAAATTGAATTCAAGTCTATGCTGAGTTTTTGGGGCGAGCAGCAGCTGGAACTACCTCTTTAGGTTCCATTGAACCAACCACACCACAGTAACCAACTCCACAATTAACATTTATTAATATTAATACAGCTATCTCCAAAGCATGGTGTTATGATCCTCCCAGATTACTAGGTGGAGGCTCGAGATAGTTCTGTTGTGTAATGTTAAGAGGAATGTCTAGCTATGGAACCCGACCCCTCTTGCTGCCGACTGTACTTGACGGAAGAGTTGAATTTTGGTGACCTTGTCATAAAAATCTTTTACTGATGTACACTACTGTCTGTAGTATTTTAACCATGGGTGACCTACTGCTTGGACAAGCAAGGAAAAGCGATATGTTGCTTCTTCACCTACTCACTTGTTCCACCCAGCAGGCAGTGCTGAGATTGGGGTATGACATAATCGCATTAGGCCCTATCTAGTCAGCACTTAAGTATGTGCTTACTGGTATGCACATGGGAGTCAGTTGGACCATTCCCTTGCTTAAAAGTAAGAATGTGCTTAAGTGCTTTGCTGGAGCCAAGCCTTATACCCCTCCCATCCTCTAATTTAAGCCTGGGGGTGACTACAGAGAGTTGCAGTGAGCAACAGCTGTTGTACTCTACAGAGAGTATTAGCTTTATAAACAGATAATCCCCTTTGGCAGGTGCAGTTGGTTGCAGTCCCTTGCCTGACTAAGAGGATTCCTTCGCTTTCCTGGCTAATACGATGTTGCATTTCCACTGTACATCCAGAACCATTTGATAGGATGTTCAGTGAAATTTTCTTTGAGAATAACATTCACTGTGGAACACTCGTAGTTTCTTTGACTTCCTTTAATCCATACAGTTCTTTTGATCTCAAGGGCACACCCCATTGCAATATCACTGCATCTCTTTGCAATAAAACTGTACATGTGATCTAGCCTAGTGCGGCATTTGCTTTTGTTTGTCTTCTTTTAATGAAAAGCCAAATGCGTAGGTTCACTGGAACTGAAAGCCTCTTTCAGTCTTCTGTTATTTAGTAATATAATGCTAAAGGATGAAATGGACTGCTTTTTATTCCACACAAAGCACTTTGCACTGCTACATTGCAGAAAAGCCAAATTCATCACAGTGCTCTCATTGTTGCCGATAGCACCCTTCTGTGGCCTTTCACTTGGATTGATAACTATTATCCTACATAAATGTGCAGTCGTTCAGCAAATGTAATGAATGTCTTAACATGTCTGGAAAGAATTGGGGAAATGTAAAAGACACAGAGTTCTTTCATTGTAAGACACACACAACAACCTGATCAGTCAGACTAAACAAATGAAAATGACACCAGATATGTCAAAAATGCAAGGAATAATTAAAATACCTTTAGACTTTTGTTAGTAAAATGTGCTGTGGATGCCCTTAAAACAAATGGATGCATTCTTATATCAGTCCTTTTTTGCAGAATACCTGTTCCAATGCCCTTCAGCAAAGTGTCAAACTGTCAGGAGAGGTTCACGACTGTTAGTGCCAACCTCAGTGCCAACTATTAGAAACCAGGGCACAAACCCCACATTGGCTGTGTTCTCTATAATTAGATTTCACCAACCAAATATCAAGGGTGAACCACTAACGCATTATAATAGCATTAACATGGAGTCACAGACAGTCCCCTTGGGTACTCTGGTCTACTTGCCACCCAGGCAAGCCCGCCTTTGTGTTAGATGGTCCCTTACACCTAAAATCACAGCACTGTTCCGGTTACTCCCAGTCCCAAAGGGCTGGTCACTTATCCCAGGTGAATTTCGGCTAGGGTGACCAGATAGCAAGTGTGAAAAATCAGGACAGAGGGTGGAGAGTAATAGGAGCCTATATAAGAAAAAGCCCCAAATATTGGGACTGTCCTTATAAAATCGGGACATCTGGTCACCCTAATTGTACCTCAGGTCACACATCAAAAACAGTGCTTGTAGCCAATCCTGTAATAAACCAACTAAAGATTTATTAATTAAGAAAAGGAAATGAGAATTATGTACAAGGTTAAAGCAGGTAAACATAAACACATAAGTATCAGAAGGGTAGCCATGTTAGTCTGTATCCACAAAAACAACGAGGAGTATGGTGGCACCTTAAAGATTAACAGATTTATTTAGGCATAAACTTATGCCCAAATAAATCTGTTAGTCTTTAAGGTGCCACCGGACTCCTTGTTGTTTTTATAAACACACAAATGAGTTACAGTCTTAGGTTCCAAAAAGTAATAGATGCTGCTGTAATGTGCAAGCTCTATGAGTCCTTTAGGGCTAATGCAAGCTACTTTATGCTTAGAAATATTGCCCTTTCCAAACTCCAAGCAGCATAATGATACAGCTCCTTCTGGTCAGGGATTTTTATTCCCTTCCCCCAGAATTCAAGTTGTAATGGGAGGAGCCTTTGTGCACTTCCCCTCTTCAGAAGTTTGGGGAAAACTATCAACAAAGTCTTTTGTTTACTTATGTTCCACAATGGTTTGTCTAGTGTCTGTAGGCCTTTTTTGGCTGGACAGCAGAGAACATCTCTTGTCATAAACCAGTATCTCACATTTGGGTAATGCCTTTCTCCTGAGTGGGTCGAGGGGTTACAGTTTCGTGGCAAACACTTTTATAGTTACAGCGCAAATGCTTAAGTAAGTGAGATTAATGCACACAGCAACTCACAAGCATTTCATAAAGTCCAAATACTGAACATATCTTTATAATTCTAATACCTGTTTTAAAATCACTAACACACAGGCTTCTAACTATGCATTTGTCTGTGTCCAGCGAGGCCAAGGGGGCTTCAAATGAGCTGGCATCTGGTCTGCCGGTGTCACAAATATATTTAGATTTTTGCTAGTAAATTATTCCGTGGATGTCTATCAAAGAGATGGAGTAGATGCAGGCACTCGTAGGTCAGTCCTTATTTCCAGGCCACCTGTCCTCATGCCTTTCTCTAAAAACAGATTGTGTTTGTCAGAGGGGTATGTACAGAATCAAACTCAAAGATGGGTGGGGTGGAATTGTTTCAGGGAAAAAGAGGAGGAGGGAGCTGTTTGAATGCGGTGATGTAATTTGGTGCAGAGGAGGAATGAGCAAACCTGTTTAGAAAAAAAAAATAGAGCCCCCTCAGGCCTCAGAAACTTGACTCAAGTTCAGTCAACACTTTCATCTGTACTGATCTTTGATAAAGTAAACATTGGTCTAGATCTTCAGCTGACATGAATCAGAGTGGATCCATAGACTTCAGCAGAGCTACACAGATTTACATTAGCTGAGGATCTGGCTATTTTATCTAAGCCAATGCTCTGCAGGCACATAGCAGGTACAACAGAGATCACTGTATTAAATAACTACCAAAAATCCTAAAATAAACTTCAGCAGCTAAAAGTTTAAAGGGGAGTGCAGATATTTTTTTCACGGTAAGTCAGAACTGTTTTTTATATATCAAAATTAAAGAAAGATAATTCCATTCTCCCAATTCACCAGTAACTGTTAGAGGCAATTCGGAGGCTGGTTAGGAAGAGTTCGTGGGCTGGATCTGGCCCGCGGGCCGTAGTTTGCCCGCCCCTGGGTTAGACATACACCTGTCAGGGATGGTCTAATACTTAGGGCTGCCATATGTGCAGGGGACTGCACTAGATGACCTTTCAAGGCCCCTTCCAGTCATATGGTTCTATGATTCTATCCCCTCTTTCCACAATATGCATTCTAACAATTATATTAATTAATACAGAATGATCTAACTGGATTATGTTTAATGTTATATTTTTGTAGACATTTAGGCCCAGATCTACAAAGGTACTTAAACAGTTAAGTCCCAGTTTTAGACTCCACTATGATCCACAAATTCCTGCCAAACCCTGTAGGTGCCTAAACTCACTTGGTGCCTACACTGTCAGGGTAAAATTTCCCTTGGTGTCTAAACGTCTGCCTCTGGGCATGTGCATTGCTTCCTTACGCTATGCATCCAGCTGCCTGTCTCTTGTCTCAGCTCCAGAGCAATTCACAAACCAGAGATGAAAGGCATTTGTCTGCTTAAGTCATCATTGATACCTGAACCTGTAGCCAGCCTCTGAGCTCACCCAGTGAATCAAACCCCATTTAAAATCTGGCCACAGGAAGAGTAATGGTGGCGGTGCCCATCTTACACTTTTAGCTTAGTGGTGAGAGTACTCATCAGATCTGTGGGTGGCCTAGCCATAAGACTTCAAAGTCCTTCTCTTTCTCTTGCTGATCCAATGATTCAATTATATCTACACTGTGGAACAGCTTCAAATACTTGGTCACTGGACCAAAGAGAGAGGAAATGATTCTGTAGCATTTATGGTTGCTACAAACAAAAGTTGTTTAATTTGCTTATTTACTGCAGCTCTTCCCATGTCTAAGATTGAAAGGAATTGTTGATCTATGATTATATGAAGGATGGAGCCAACTGCTGTGCAATCAAGCACTAAGGGAGAGCTAACATCATACTAAATGGTAACTCTCTGAAGATCCTATAAATCACAGAAATGTAAGCCTGGAAGAGATCTCAAGAAGATATCAAATCCAAACCCCTGCACTGTGGCATGACCAAGTAAACCTCCACCATCTCTGACCAGTGTTTGTCCAATCTGTTTTTAAAAACCTTCAGTGATGGGGATTCCACCACCTCCCTTGGAAGCGTATTCCAGAGCTTACCTATCCTTATAGTTAGAAAGTTTTTCCTAATTAAATTGACCTTGCTGCAGATTAAGCCCATTCCTTCTTGTCCTGCTGTGAGTAGACATGGAGAACAATTGATCACCATCCTCCTTAATAGATTTGAAGACTGTTATCTGGTCCCTCTTCACTCTTCTTCTCTGCAGACTAAACATGCCCAGGTATTTTTAACATTTCCTCATTGGATATGTTTTCTAAAATGTTTATCCTTTTTGTTGCTCCTCTTCTAGATTCTCTCCAATTTGTCCATATCTTTCCTAAAGTTGGCATCCAGAATTGGACATAGTACTCCAGCTTGAGGCCTTCCCAGCACTGAGTAGAGCAGTAGTTACCTACAATGTCTTATATATGACAGTCCTATTAATATACCTCAGAATATTTGCCATTTCACAGCTGCATCACATTGTTGACTCTATTCAATTTGTGATCCACTGTAATCGCCAGATCTTTTTCATCAGTATTTCCACCTACCCAATTATTCACCATTTTGTAGTTGTGCATTTGATTTTTCCTTCCTAAGTGGAGTACTTTGCACTTGTCTTTAATGAGTTTCATCTTGTTTAATTTAGACCAATTCTCTAATTTATCAAGGTTGTTTTGGAATTTTAATCCTCTCCTCCAAAATGCCTGCAGCTGCTCCCAGCTTGGTGTCATCTGCATATTTTTAAGCATACTCTCAACTCATTATCCAAGTCAGTAATGAAAATAGTGAATAGTACCAGGCTCAGAACTGACTCTGCCTTCCCAGTATGACAGAGAACCATTGATACCTACTTTCCGAATACAGTCTTTCAACTATTTGTGCACCCAACTTATAGTAATTTCATCTACTAATACAATGATTTTTGGAGATTCTAGCAATAGACAGAACAGTTTCAATCGGTATTGTTCAAACAGCTCAGAGTGCTTTTTAATATGCATATTATTTCAACTCTGTGTATTAATTTTGATGAATTGTTCAGATATTATAGCTTTGAGAATCATTGATCTTCTCTAGATTTAAAAATGAGTAGCAAATAGACGCCCAAAATACAGGGATTGCTACTCATTAAATGGAGCTTACACACAATAAAGTTAGCTGACCCTTGAATTAAAAATATTGTTTCAATTTTATCTACACATTTTCATTTACTGATGATGAATTTATTATGGAAGTGTTCACACACAAATCTCATCAGTGGAGTCTGCTACCCTGGGGGCCCAGCTTCTACACTACTGATGGTCTCTCAGTTAATTTGTCTGTTGATAATCCTCCAAGTCAACATCCCTTTGGCAGCTTGACACGTCTTTTGTTCCTGTTGCACCCCATGATCATGTCAACATGGAAGGTGACAAGGGTCAAGGGAAACATTCAAAAAGCATCCAAGCCACTTGGCAAGAAAGTGAGTCTCACACTTAGTGATTACCATTTGTTTTTGTCTTGGAAAGACAATCTGCCCTGTGCAAGAACAGTGGCCTATTTCTAAACTGGTTTTTAAAGGGAATAAAAATTACAATGTCAGCGGCAGCTCTAGCTTGACAGTTGCAATGCAGGTGCTCACTTTTCAATTTGCTTTTACACACATGCTATGGGAGCTCTCAGTAGGGCCACTAAAACCTTTGTCACTCTATGTTGATTCATAATAGCACAGATTCACTTGCCATCTAGTTATAGTTTTGTCTCATTTGGGATGAAACTTTGGCAGGAGAAATTTTGATTACAAAATAGTTAATGCTGAAATTTAGCTTGTCATCCCACACAGAATAATAAGTGCTCTTCGCCACTGCATATACTTGAGGAGATTTGGGGGCTGGGAGTGGGACATGTACCATTTTACAGTAGCAGTGTCTCCTTAAATCAAGGTGAAACTTCTGTTGAGATCTGTTTGGACTGTAATTGTCCAGTCAGCTTATATGATGAATCTCCGGCATGAATAACTAATATGCCTGAGATAATGTATGTTATTGTGGGATGTTACACAAGAGAAACTTGACAACATTTTTTAAGGAATATGCCAACAAGGAGAAGACAAGTACAATATAAATTAAAAATCTCTGTATAGAGGAACAATGATAACCATATGGATTTTGCTTATAATGCAGCAGATGTAGACTTTCCATAACTGGACCCGACAACATAGGGTGGCCTCTGTTCCCTTTTCCTTTGTAAAGCCCTGTTTTCCAGGGTTTCATAGCTGACTGTATCACTTTAAAAAGTCCACCCAGAAGTGAATGTTGATTTGACCATTTATAAATGATGGGAGATAAAAATATTGGCTGGCCTCTTTATTTAGGCAAAACTTTTATTGGCTTCACTGGGAGTCTTGCTGAGTGAGGGTTGAGTCTACAGAACCGGTCACTTTGAGAGAGAGTGTGTGTGTGAGGATAAGAACTTGAGGGGAAAGTGGAATTGGACCGTCTATTCCCATTGGCTAAACCCAGAGTTTCCCCCATTAGAAGCATGGAATGCTGGTGCTCATTTTTAAGGAAGGAATGAGGTAGGAGTTTGGGAGTTTCCCTTGCCACGGGAAGATGAAGGCTGTTTGAAAACTATTTTTTTAAGGCTGCTGCCAGGAGTTCTGAAATGCAAGGAAATATCACATAATCATTCTTTGTTTCAGATGCCATCTCTGGAAACAGAGCACACTCTCTGCACTGAAGAAGTGAGCCCAGCATTGTCTCTTTGTGAGTGGCAATATGTCTTGAGCAGCAGTAGTGGCAGAATTTGTGAAGATTAGAAACTCAAATTATAGTCTGAGAAAAGAAATCCCGCAGAGTCAATGAGTAGTGAGATCTTCCCCCACCAACAAAGAGCTAGGGAACATTATCTACAGTGGACAGGAGGGGTCTGTAGGTCAGAACACTACGTGCAAGTCTGTGCTTTTGTAACCTGGGATAAGTCATGTGATTTCTCTTGGTTGGAGTATACTTGTCAGTAAAATGGAGATGATAAGGTAGAGATGTGCACCCTATTAACTGGTCATAAATAATATTTACTTCACAGGGCAGTCGTATGGCTTAAATAATAAACCCTTGTAAGACATATTGAGATCCTTAAATGAAAGATCCTATATATACATTCTACATGAAAAATAATCATAAATTCACTATAGCTAAGGGCTTGCACTAGCTGAAACTGAAGTCTGCACATTGCAATTAACTGAAAATGTTTGAGACTTTATATTCCACGATAAACAGATTTTTACCACAAGAGTTGATTAGAAAGGTGTTCTGCTCTGGATCTATGAACCAGCACAACCAAGAAGCTTTACTCTGTAGAGAAGGCACAAACTCTAACATTCAACTGATTGTAAAAGTCTCATGTTCCTTATAAAGGCTGTGCCAAAAGTTTTTCTGAATTCACCGTTCTGTCCTAATAAAGAATGTAGCAGTGGTTGTATCAGAGGCAATAGCACCAGGAAATGCTAATGTTAACCAGTCATAAAGACTTCAGATTCTTCCAAAGGTCAGTACACAGGTGTTTAATCTTACTACACAAGTTATGCACACCTTAGCAGAACAGACCTGTGCAATGGGGGAGCTCTGCTCCTTCATTAATGTCTCCCATCTACTCTACTAAGAGGCTGTGCAACTGTGTGAAAGCTCCATGCTAAAAGTCAGCAAGTGATTAATCATCTGCCAGCCTTATTTAAAACCCACCTACACTCCCTGTGGCCTTTTGGCCTGATCAGTTACCCCATATTCAGGGCCTAGCAAGGTTGTTTCCTTCGGTAGCAGGAATACGTGATACAAGTCTGCAATATTTTTGGCGTTGTCTTGTCTATTTACAAAAAAATGTACACAAAGTTCTCTTTCATGGAACACCATAGAAACTCTAACAGCAGCAGGGAATTCCCATACTTAGAAATCCCCATGTCTGCCACTCCAGCAAGCTCTCTGTACAAGAAGCTCCATCTCTCTGTTTCCTCTCAGGGTCCTGATTACAACTGCTTCTCCAGACTTTAGGCCTCTAGTCTCCACAGCCTACAAACCCAAACTACTAGCACCTGCATTTTCCACCAGGCCAAACCCCTCAGCCCACCTGACTTTGTCCTGCCACCTGCTGTCCTTCCACTATTTCCAGCTGCCTTTATTATGTAGAAGGAGCCTAATTGCTCTTTCCACTGAGCCTAAAAAAGTACTTGGCACACCTGTTGGCTTTAAAGGGACTTCTGTGATTGTTTTTAGGATCAAAGATGCACTTGATAGCAGCCATTAGCATCTTCCAGCAGAATAGCCCCCTATTCAGTAACAGCATATGGCCTGATCCTACATCCCTGAGGTCAATGGAAGATTATTGATCCCACAGGGCCTAATACAAAGCTTAGTGAAGGCAACAGGAGTCTTTCCAGTTAATCCAGCAGGCTTTTAGTGAGCCCCGAGGGAATAATGGTGATCGCAAAAGTTAAAAATACATTTCCTGCACATTTAAAAGTGATGGGTTTATATTTTTAAATAGAGTACGTATCTCTGAATGCAGCATTTGCTAACCCAGTGAAGAAAGTGTTTCTCCAGATGATAGCACAAGCACCTACATCAGTGCAAGGAGACCCATGTATTTGTCTCTGCAGTGCTGTGAATTCCCTCTTTGATGGAAGTAAGGTTGGTGACCTACTTGCCATTATTCACATCTCTTTTCTTCTATCATTTATTTCCTGTTGAAAAGAACAATAAAAAATTGAGTTTGCTTTTTCATAATTCTCCTGAGTAAAGTCTGTTTGTTTTTAGAAGAAATTCCCTTTGCTCAGTTTCCCACATGACTGTCCCCTGCTCGTTCTTATCTTGGAGTGACTCATGGCATGGGTCAAACGGTGAAGAGAAACTTTATGGTAACCTTTTTGTAAATACTGTTTTCTTTGGACTCTCTGTGTTTGCAACCAGTAGGCAATTTCCCCCTCTTTCAGCTTGAGTATGAACTCCTTCCACTATGCTGTATTTAATGAATTCTGAAGAAACGTATATGCAGTATTTTAGCCATGCAAATAGGTCTATTTTTGTACCCAAAGACACGACCCAAGTCTTTTAAACTTGACCAGCATCTCTAGCTATCTCCTCAGCTGCTGTAAATTTCCACAGCTCTCCTGATTATAAAAGAATGTTCACTGACATTAATGGAACCATTTCTTTTTATACTATCTGAGGATCTAAGCCCCTGGTATATATCTCCCATACTCTCTGTAGTCCTGACTCAGCAAACAATCCCTGTTCAGCAACACTACATGAGCATGTGCTTAACTTAACATCATTGGAACAAGGAGATAGAGTGAGAGCAGAAAAGAACCAATCATGATGGTCATAATTATTTGGTTTTATTTGCTCAGCAGTCAAATCAATAAGGATATTTACAGTTCTATTCCCCAAAGTTCAGAAATGGAATAATGGCAGAATGGCAATAGTCTTGATTTTTAAACACGCAACAATATCCCTTCAGTCTTAGCAGCAGTGAACTTTTCCATTTCTCATTTGCTTGTGTTCACATTCATTCCTACAGTAGAGTAGCATGGAAAAACTGGGGTCATAAAATCCTCTTTTTTCTAAACTCATTTGTTTTGCTTTTCACTCATGAAGGAAATATTTCCGTTTCTACAGTGTGTTCATTTCCAGTGGCTTGTTTTCCTTAACAAAAAAACCTCCAAAACCCTAGAGATTTTTTTTCTGCAGGCCTAATGTCTGAATCACACTCATGAACCATTTGCAGTACACTTCACTGCAGGACGGTACCTTATTCCAAATGGCATTATTGTAAATTCAGTGCAGACAGTTTCTTTTCTGGGCCAGGCCAGGGGAAACCAAGATGTCAATTAAAAGACAAAAAAACATCTAACTTTGTGCTCTACACACAACTGCAACCTCAACCTCCAGACCAACCTACTGTCAGA
This sequence comes from Dermatemys mawii, assembly GCA_007922305.1. Classification (NCBI taxonomy): domain Eukaryota; kingdom Metazoa; phylum Chordata; order Testudines; family Dermatemydidae; genus Dermatemys; species Dermatemys mawii. Next base: position 87,115,713 of record ML677333.1, read on the forward strand.
CTTCTCATTTGTAAAGAAGATACCGTACTTAGGCGTAAATCTATGGGAGTAAATTATGCTTTGTTAATTTAGACTTTCTGATTCAGGAAAGCATGGCTATTCTGGACAGCTGGGATTTAAGTGGAAGTTTAATGATAATAAGCCTGTATTAAGTGCTTTTCACAGAGCCTCAGTTTTTTAGGGTTATTTTTTCCCTATTCCTGAGCGATCATTTTTGAATAAAAATTGATTTTCACAAATCTCTCTGTGTATTTATTCAAACACTGTGTGAACAAATTTCAAACTACTGATTCTCACAAACTGCTCACTTCAGCTATTTATTAGCATGATCATTTTTTGGTATTATAAGATCAACTACAGTTTTCATCAGCAATTGGAGCCCCAGTGTTTTAGGCACTGTGTGAACATTTTGTAGGAAATGGCAAAGAGCAGATACAGGTTGTCCAGTTATGCAGTCTTGCCATGTCAATTTCAAATGACCTAATCAAAGATGGTCATGCATTAGGGAGCAGCTTGTAAAGAACCCTGCACTAGCTCTTAGGGCCACCAGGAGTCAGGACAACAGCCAAGCAGAACATATGCAATAGGTCTCTCTGTTGAAGAAAAGAAGAAGGAACCTGATTTTTCTGTCATCAATTCCAAGTTGTCATCCTGCTGTCCATCTCACGAGCAGTCCCCTCCTCATCCGTGTGCTTTTCTATACTCTCAGACATGAAAGGAGCTGTGGGATTTCTCAGTGGCATGTGGGTCTTGAGAACATTATCCAGCTAGTTTTAAAATCTGTATTTTCCTGATTTCTTCTTCTTCCCCATGCCATATTTCATCTGCTTTCCAGATGAATATTATATTTGCTACACAAATTCACGCTGTAGTTTCAACTGGATAATTTATTCTCTGAAAACTGATCTGTTTTCTAGTGCCACTGTGTGCCATTCAATGGATGCTATGTTCCATTCAGAAAGCTACTATTGTGATGTAGGTAAATTGCTCCTTATATATGCAACAATCTGTATGGCACTTTGGGCTCATTTAGAATGAAAGTTGGTGTACAAAATGTAAATGATATTTTAATCCCGTAGAATCAAGTTGGTTTGCCTTCACCTAGACCCAGTCTGTTTACCCAAGAGAAACATCTAACACCCAGCTTCATTCCATGTATTTTTCTTTTGTGGGAGTTGTTACTTTCACTAGTTAATAATAAACATAGGTGTGGCATATCCTTTAAAATGCTTAGTGGCACTTCACAAAGAGACAGATACGCTGAAATTTCGTAAACTAGTTTGAGCTTCATGAAAAGCGACATCCTCCTAAGTTATTACACATTGTTAACAAGTCGAATGCCTAAACAACAAACAGTCCTCTCAAAAGTATTCAAACAGCACACTGATCTACAGAGTCAATACATCTGCTGGGTAAACAGAGCCTAAGACCACACAGTGTCTTAGAAATCAAACAAATGAAAACAATTTCTACATCATCGCTCATTATGGTACCCAACCGAAGTAATGTGATCTGAATGTCTAATCTGGGAGCTGATCTTGTTTATATGGATGACCTGAAAGAGCACTAAGTGAAACCTTGCAAGTATCTCTGCAGAAAGACTCAACTGGATGAGACAAACAGGATCTTGGCATCAGGGAACAACATGATCAAATTATGGCAATGTTTGCACAATAGGATCTAAATAGGCTAGTTCGACTAAATAATGCATTGTGGTGAAAGGGCAAGGCACACAGCTGCCAGTGAGACCTTTCCCACTCCAAGTGGAAGGCACATTTCTTTAACCCATCCTTCACTAATAAAAAAAACCACGTAGCACTATGCATGAGGGATTTTATAATTCTTTTAAAACCTTCAGATCCCCTAATTTTCCCCATGGAAGAGGAAGGGACAAAGAAGGAAAGAACCGAATGTGATAGATCCACGTCACATCGCTTAAAGCACTTGTAGAAGAGACTCAGGGCTTGCCTCCATGGTGGAGTAATGTGACTTGGGGGGTGGTTATTTCTAAAGCATACTAGCATGTGCATCAATTAGTCTGCATAACCCCTGCTGGTGCACACTAGAGGTTCCCTAGAGGAGTTGTTCTCAACCAGTGGTGTGCAGAGGTCTTCCAGGGGGTACATCAACTCATTTAGAAATTTGCCTAGTTTTACAACAGGCTACATAAAAATCACTAGCGAAGTCAGCACTGACTAAAATTTCATACAGACAATGACTTGTTTACATTGCTCTATATACTATACACTGAAATGTGAATACAATATTTATATTCCAATTGATTTATAATTATAAGGTAAAATGAGAAAGTGAGAAATGTTTCAGTAATAATATGTCCTGACACTTTTGTATTTTTATGTCTACCTGGACCAGTTAGTGAGCAATACATTAGTGTGCTTTAGAAATCATACCCCTGTAGAGCACCTTACCCCACCATGTATACAAGATCTCAGGTATCCTAGTAGTGGTTGCAGCATAAGAATCTGAACACAATTGAAGTCTAGATTCCAACTTCCAGTGTTACACTGATCTCAATATTGAGTAACTATTGACTTCAGTGGTGTTACCTCAGATTTAACCTTGTGTAATTTAGGGCTGAATCTTTATATGGGGACATGGTAAAATGCTGGTATTGAGGATACATATAGACATAGGGAAAAGTTTCTGTAACTAATGTTGAGAGTTTAACCAAGCAGTCCTGCCTTCCTGGCAACGGCATGATAAATTTTCCAAACATCTGGTTGCTGAAATCCAAAAGAAATAAGAATGATGAGGATAAACCCTAAAGGAGTTTAGACTCAACCTTGAAATGAAATTTGTATAATGTTGGCATGTGACTTGGCATCTATTTCTGAGCATCTTTTTCTTGTACTCCAGATCTTCTCTCTTAGCCCTAGCAGGAGACACTGCTGTCAGTCCACTGCATAGTGTAATGGAAACAAAGGCTGCCCTCTGTAGCAATAAAACATTCTGCACTCACCAAACGATCATGTATTTGGCAGCATGTAGCAGCGAAGTAATTACAGTAAATAGGAGGCGGGTGAGCTGGCTAGTATATGCACATCCCAGTGCACTCTCTTGGACAGAGCTGGAGCTCTTTACCAGTAGCATCAACTGCTATAGCTCAAATAGAAGGGCCAAAGGAACTGAATGTTATCCCTTCTAGTCCCATGAAACTCCAAGTAGCAGTGGCATGTTACAGTGTGGTGAATGAGAAGCGTTCGGTGAACACAACTGTATTGTATTATATTTGAGAAAAGGGAGAAGAGGGTCATTATATGCAAGAACTAAAATATTTTATTTCAAACATTCCAATTCATCAACAAATGACATTAATATTGTCCTTTTATATATCTGTGATATGCACCAGCTCAGGATCTGACCCACAGAGTCTAAAAGGGTGCCCAGCATCCCCTATTACCCAATTGCTGTGAACAGCTTTATGTGGATTCCAAACACATTTTCTTTAGTTTCGCCCCCAGAAGACATCATGTAAACATGTCGGCTGCTTATTATACAAGGATCAAATATCTCATTTGCAAAGAACAACTACTTACTCACTGCAGTATGTAGAGTCTTTCTTTCTTTGAAGAAGGCTGGAGAATATGCATAGCTGTAGAGCTAACAAAACAGGAACAGCCAACACATCCAGGATGACGTGATGTTATTTTCTGTACTCACAGCTGAGACAGGAAGGCCCTCTCCAAGACAGAGGAAGTTGTACGAGGAAGGAGAGCATTGTGGTTAAGGCACAGGACTGGAATGCAGGAGATCTGCATTCAGTTTCTGGCTCTGCTACAGACTTCTTGTGTGATCTTAGAAAAGTCATTTAATCTCTGTGTTTCTCGGTTCCTCATCTGTAAAATGAGGATAACAGCACTTCCTTTTTCCTAGCCTTCATTTTCTTGTCTATTTAGATTTTAAGTTGGTCAGGGCAGGGGCTATCTTACTATGTGTTTGCACAATGCCCAACTCTATGCATCTCCCAGTCTCAGTTGCAGCCTTCAGGCCCTATTACAATACAAATCATTATTAATAACAATAACATACAGGGCCAGATCTTTAGCAGGCTTCGATCAGCAGATGTCAGTATGCACCTGTTGAGGATCCGGCCAACAGTATTTGCAGATGAGAATAATATCAAATAAAAATGAATTCTAAAAATGAGTTTTGTTATGCCTGTCCACATTAAATATTTGTATACCACCACATATGTGGCCAGGGTAGCCCTCGCACAAAGACTTACATGTCCCAAGCCCCAACGTAAATTGGAAACTATTATATAAACTGATTTTATACTGTACTTGTAAATGTCACTTTAGGTCTGCTTATACCAAGGATGCTGTCATTTCCAAAGTGTAACACCACAGCCACACTCTGGTCTCCACCAGCCTTGGTTACTGCTAGACAAGTGACCCTAACACATCCTAAGTTCTAAATTTCCCTGAAGCCATGTTCCCTGAAATGTCCAACCCTTTCCTTGACCACTCAGAAATAATAAGCATCGTTTGGTCCTTCAAAGAGTCAGAACCCAGCAGCTTCCATATTAACTGCACTGGGGTGGTTTAGATTAAAAATAAAACACTTTTATTAACAATAGGGCATAGGTTAAGTGCCAAGTCATACCAAGTAAAAGAAATAGAAGTATAGATGGTTATAAACAAATAAAAGTGAAAAGATGCATCAGAAAGTCTAAAACTAAAACTAGTAAGGTACAATTGTTTAAGATGGCTCCTCTTACCAATTATTCTTTGTCCAGCATGGCTGACAGTCTCTTGGACCTTTCACAGAAGTATGGAGGTGCTGGTTTCCCTTGTCTTCTTAAGTGAAAGATGGAGTCTCTCTGTCCCTTATACTCCCAAAGAATTGTCCTCATTTTCCAAGTTAGGAAGGCCTCCTGGGGATTCAGTCTCCTGCGTACCTCTGGAGCGTAAAAACAAAGTCAATTCTCTGCCTCTCGTTTTCTGTCTCAAGACAAACCCTGCCAGTTTGCTTGATAGCTTCATTTATGGCCAATATGAAAACTGAGGTAAACCAACATTCCTGTGTCTGAGACAGACCTGTTTATCATCTTTACCTAGGCTAGGCCATCCTCTTAAACATGACCTAGTGACATTGTACAGAGGGAATTCATAACTTCACCTATTGTAAAATGCATGTTATCTTTCTATTAACAACCAGCATGCTATTAGTTTTCAAATGATATCTTACAAGGCATATTTTGTACAAACATTACAGTGGTATGGGGGATATGAATACAGGGGTGTTTAATGTCACAGGGGGATTCCACAACCTCCCCTGGAAGCCTATTCCATTGCTTAACTATCTTCATAGTTAGAAAGGTTTTCCTAATATCTAACCTAGATTTACCAAGGCAGATTTCTGGAGGTATTTAGCTCTGGCAGCAATAGATTCAATTCACCCATTGATTTCAATGGGGTGTTGCACATGATTATACCAAGGTTGGATTTAGTCCAGTCTCTACAGTTCCACCAATAAGTATCTACCCAAGTAGCTATATTGCCATATATTTCAAAAGCACTCAGTAGATCTAGTTAAATTTTTTGAACAAAATATCATCAAAAAGTTACCTGTTTTTTTAAAAAAATTTCATAAAAGGTTCCATGTTTATTTTTCCCTACAAAAAAAAATAGAAAACATTACTAGTAAAAGGTTTCATTTTTGATTTAGTGAAAAGTGTTGAATTTCAATAATGTCTATGATAAAAATGTTGAAAAAACTCTGAGCAGTGGGTCAGCTTTGAAACAAAACCACATAAAGTTCCTAAAATATGTTTTCATTTTTCGATTTGCTCAACAAAAGGGCTTAAATGGAGGTTGACTGAATGGCTCAATGCTGCAAACAGTTATGACTGAGTTCTTTTTATTCAACAAGCAAAACATGCAGCATTAAGTTTAATTTTTATGAAATTTTGCATGTATGTGGATTGGGAACATTCTTTCTTTGAACTTTACGCTCTGCACGTTGAATTTTCCCTTGTAGTACTGAATATGTCATTAATGGGAAAAATATGAGAGTCCCAAAAGTGAACAAGGTCATACCATTAAACTCCAGGGATGCCAACAAAAGACTGTAGCCCATTGGATAAATGTCTGCCCCATAGTTCCAAGGCTGTTTGTTCATAGCCTGCTAGGGTTGTATTTTTGTTTAACTCTTCTCCTTTTTACCACCCTTCCTCCTCCTCCTCCTTCTTCTTCTTCTTCTTGCACCTCTCAGCCATGTTGAAAAAGCTTGACTAGAAGTAGAGATCAGTGAGCTCTCATTCAAACTGCTCCTTGCACAGGCCTAAGGTGATCAGATGTCCTGATTTTATAGAGACAGTCCTGATATTTGGGGATTTTTCTTATATAGGTGCCTTTCTCTCCCCCTCCCCCCCCTTCCCCCTCCTCCCCCGCCAACCTCTGTCACGATTTTTCACACTTGTTGCAAAAACTGCTTATTTCCTTTGGAGTTCAGTCCAATATACC
>ML677333.1:87131244-87166169 GCA_007922305.1 Dermatemys mawii
GGAACCCGGGAGGCAGTGAAGATCATATGAGGGGCTGTATCTAGGGAACTTTTGGGTGAATACCATCTGGTCCTGGTGACTTACTACAGTTTAGTTTATCAGTTTGTTCCAAAACCTTCTATATTGACACCTGAACATGGGACAGTTCCTCAGATTTGTCACCTAAACAGAATGGCTCAGGTTTGGGAATCTCCCTCACATCCTCAGCTGTGAAGATCAATGCAAAGAATTCATTTAGTTTCTCCACAGTGGCCTTATCATCCTTGAGTGCTCCTCCTTCAGCATCTCAATCTGTTGTGTTTTTCCCCGACAGAGGGATGTTAAATTTATATTATTATGACTATTACCTAACAGTCCAGCTATAATCACCTCTTGGACCAGGTCCTGTGCTCCACTTAGGACTAAATCAAGAATTGCCTCTCCTCTCGTGGATTCCAGGACTAGCTGCTCCAAGAAGCTGTCATTTAAGGTGTCAAGAAACTTTATCTCTGCATCCCATCCTGAGGTGTCATGTACCCAGTCAAAAGCTTGTCTCTTTCACCAACAAAAAGTTGGTCTAGTAAAAGATATTACCTCACCTAATTTGTCTTTCTTATATCCTGGAACCAACACAGCTACAACACCATTGTGATTTAGAAACACAGACACAAAAAAGACATGTGAGTTTCTGTAATTAGCTGGAAAGATGGAACCACAAGCTGAGCTCTCTTATAGTAGTGTAAATGCATTACTCCACATTTACACCAGTGTGAGTGAACTCTGACTTGAAGCACCATTAGGTTATTTTAACTGGTGTTGGAGAGTTGTCTGGTAGCCTCCTTTTGGTAGTCAGACCTGTCCATGATGACAACAACACCCACAGACAATCTGCCAACCTCAAGCATATTCTCACCAACAACAGCACACCGCACCATAATAACGCTAACTCAGGAACCAATCCATGCAACAAACCTCGATGCCAACTCTGCCCACATATTTACACCAGCAACACCATCACAGGACCTAACCAGATCAGCCACACCATCACTGGTTCATTCACCTGCACATCTACCAATGTAATATATGCCATTATGTGCCAGCAATGTCCCTCTGCTATGTACATCGGCCAAACTGGACAGTCCCTACGAAAAAGGATAAATGGACACAAATCAGATATCAGGAATGGCAATATACAAAAATCTGTAGGAGAACACTTCAATCTCCCTGCACACACAATTACAGATTTCAAAATCACCATATTGCAGCAAAAAAACTTCAAGACCAGACTGCAAAGAGAAACTGCAGAGCTGCAATTCATTTGCAAATTTGACACAATCAACTCAGAACTGAATAGGGATTATGAATGGCTAGCTAACTACAAGAGCAGTTTCTCTTCTCTCGCTGTTCACACCTCCAGTTCAGCTGCTAGAGGAATACCTCACTCTCCCTGATTAGAGATAACAAGCTGGTTCAGCCTCATTGGACTAACCCTGTTATCTCTAACCTGGTTCTTGCCTACCTATTTATACCTGCTCCTGGATACTTCCACTGCATGCATCCAACGAAGTGGGTATTAGCCCATGAAAGCTTATGCTTCAATACTTTAGTTAGTCTTTAAGGTGCCACAGGACTCTTTGTCACTGTCACATACTTGTTAGCCTTGGGATCACTAATGCCAAAAAGGAACATTATAAACTTTCTTGGCAAAAGGAAACCGTTTCATGCTGTATATATATGTGGACATATTACTGAACCCATATGGTTCAGTACAAGCTTTCAGTGATGCATTTGGAGGGACTGTAGTGCATCTTCCATGGGGAATTGTTAAATGTCATGTGGTTAGGATTATGTATTCCTAGTCTCAGAACAGTTTCTGCATGAGTGACCATTCCAAATAAACACTGTACATCCTCTTACACAGATTGTCCCACAAACTAGATGTCATTTCAAAGCAATGAAGCCGACTGTGTTTGATTTGGCACTCTGGGGTCTACCTTAGGGTCATGGTACTTCCAACTGTTTCTACATAAATTTTGTGTGTGTAGCATGTCGTGCTAATGGGGCCAAGTCTTATCTTTTGCTAAATGTTTGATGTGAGAACATAAATTGTAGCCCCTTCCTGAATATGAATTAAAGGATCCCTTTCCTATCCCTTTATGAATCTCTTATTTGTTCTGGTAACTTTGCACTTACATTTGTTGTTCTCAGGTTGTTCTTTAATTTCTTACCCACAAAAACTGTTTATCAGGGATTTGAGACAGGCACTTATGAGAGAATGCAAAAACTAGGATTATTTTAAATGGTGAGAAAAGGGATAGCGGGATCCTGACTGTGGTAGTTAAGATTCTGATGGGTACAGTGAAACTAGAACAGTCCTATCTTTTATTAACTGTTTCATAGCATGAGGACTAGGGCTGTGCAGAGAAAGGTAATTCCAGCTTGCAGAGGATTTCAATATTTCAAAATCTGGTTTCATTCTGATTTGGAACAAAAAGTCAAAATTCTCCAGTCTGCCTGGTAGGGTGCCCCAGACCCATGGAGACTGGAAGCCTGAGCTACCATGAGCCTGGAAACTTGGGAGCCAGTGCCCCCAGCTTCCTGTCATCTTGCGTGATGAGCTGCAGAGGAGCTGGGAGCCTGGAAGCTCTGGCTGAGCCAGGAGCCACGGCACTCAGGAGTCCTGGCTCCCATGCACCCGGGGGGCTGGGCTGCTGAGGAAATGGATGGGCGAATTCATATCAACTTCCTCAATAGATCTGGGCTGACTGAAACAGCATTTTTCAAGGAATAAACTATTCACGCAGAACATTTCTAAACAGGACATTGAGGAGAAGTTGAAACAGTTACTGAAGCCTCATAGAACAAACATGTACAGTCATTAAAATAACACCCCATTGTGGGGAAAAAGAAACCAGGACGTGAACAGATTTGTATATTACAATGGACATCTCACTCCAGGCTTGTCTACTCCACCCTCCACTCTCACCAAAGGAGCCCCAGCCTGTCCGCCCGACCTGCCCTGACTGGCTGGCTGGCCTCCCCCAGCCTCCATTACGCATCACCAATACTGACTTCATTCATCTGTTTAAAACAGTTCAAGGGAGATATTTGAAATATTATAATAAGCCATGGCTCAAATCCATTGTGCTACCTTGCCCATCACTGCCAACACCATTGTTCACCTTTAGCTAGAAGGTTAGTACCTACAGCATGAACAACGCACACACTTCATATCACACCCAGTTCATTGTAGCCATTTCACATCTAATAGAAAAACAAATTCTTCTCCCTAAGGGAGCAGCTCCCACAGTCAGGAGGATTGTGTAATCCATGGCCACTTGATGAGGTTCTCTGTTGCCCTCTAGTGGTAGCTAGGCCAGAGAGAGATTGAAGAGCCTCTTGCAGCCTTGGCTAAAAGAAGTGGGTCTTTTAGCTCAGTTGATAAAGGCTTAGCAGTCCTGGATTTGATTCCTGCTGCTGACAGCTCGTGCAGGGTTATCAGTGCTACATACTTCAATCCTGAAAGGGTGCATCTCCGTCAGCAAAGGCACTGTCTGAGAACTTTAGAGATGAGCAAGTCTCAAGTTGAAAAAGCATTAGTAATTTTTAGGGGCTGTCAAGCGATTAAAAAAAATAATCGTGATTAATCACACAATTAATCATGCTGTCAAACAGTAAAATAAAATTTATTTAAATATTTTAGATGTTTTATACATTTTCAAATATATTGATTTCTTTTACTACACAGAGTGCAAAGTGTACAGTACTCGCTTTATATTATTATTTTGATTTGTGACAAAGCTCCAAGTTTGTACTTGTGGGTCCTGCACTTCCTGGCAGATTTAGGGGCCTCAGAAACTCATCTAGGCCCCAGAGTGACCCTCCTTTCTCAGTATAATTGGCAAGAGTCACTGCCTAGCGAGTTACCTTCATCACAGGCCAGTATGGAAGGTGGAAAAAGGCGGGGGAGCCCGGGCCCGCCCTCTACTCCGGGCTCCAGCCCAGGGACCCTAATAGTATCAGCTAAGATGGCTGACCTTTTATCCACAAAACACAATTCAATTCTCTGGGCTACTTCCCCACAGCAGTCCCCGCTTCTTCAAATTCCACTTCACCCTTACCTCAGGGCCTCCTTCCTTCTGTATGATATGTTGTCCACCACTCAGTCTCACCAACAGCACAACCTCCTTCCACAGCTCCTGACACCCACAGCCCACCTGACTAACTGGGAGGTTTTTATCTGGTTTCAGCCAGTCCCTGATTGGCTTCAGGTGTCCCAATTAGGCTAGCTGTTTCTACTCCTTTCTAGAAGGTTCTTAATTGGCCCCAGGTGTCTTGATTGGTCTGGAGTAGCCTTTGTTTGGCTATCCAGGGAACAAGGACCTGCACATCCTGAGGCCAATATACCTGCCTTCCAGCACTCTCCTATATCCTTCTGGTCTGACTCCGTCACAGATTATATATATTTGCACTGTAAAAACCAAAAGAAATAGTGTTTTTCAATTCACCCAATACAAGTACTGTAGAGCAATCTCTTTATCATGAAAGTTGAACTTACAAATGTAGAATTATGGAGAAAGACTCTAATGGCACTTGAGAAACATGGAGCATGCAGATCATACAGAATCTGTGACTAAACATAGAATGGGTATAAAATTGTGGTAAAATAAATACCAGTGCACCTATATTTTCAGAACTGAGGCGTTCTCTGGCTTCCTTTCGTCCTTTACCCTCAATTTTGGGGAGGTCAAATCATCTTGGCCCACGAGGTGATAACCTCTTGACAATATTGTACAACAGGTCTGGTGCCCCCCTGCATTCTGCAGTGGAATGGGCTCAGCTGGCAGCAGTAAAAGCCTATGTGACTGACATGGGCCCATGATATAAGGAGCCACAAATATGTCCAATGGTGGAGAAATTTCACAGACCCTGCCTCCCCTGCAGTTACTTAATAACTGCCTGCAACTCCTGCCCACGTAAGCAAACACTTGTGAAAGACTCATTCACCCCATACCTGAAACTGGCCTGCTTTTGGCAAAAACAAACCATGTGGACTGACATCTGGAAAACAAAACCATCCGTATTATCTTAACTCTGACAACACAAAGGCAGTTTGTGAGGCATCTTCTGGGAGACTTAAAAGGAGTTCTTTTTATTATTCTAGAACAAGCCTTTTTTCTTTATAAATTCACCTCTTTTCCCACTCCACCTTGAGTGAATTCCAACTGCTTGATTAACGATGCCCCAAAGCAAGTAGGTATGTGAATAAAACGCATAAAGAGGTATTATGAAATGGTTGGGTGCCTAACATTGCCGGAGAATGGCTACAGAATTCTCATTTTACTGAGTCATTAAAATTTGTGAATTTGGCTTTCAAATCAGAGTGAGATTTAAGAGACCAACAGACTGCTGCTGGATTTAACATTCAAAATCCTCACTAAAGCCCACTTTCTTTTTTAAAAATTGCCTTGTTACCAGAAGATACTTAATCTCAAAGTAGTAGCCCTTATAGCCTGGCTAAATTCTAACTCAGGACTTGTATTCTGCCTTCCCAACTCACGTTCCTTATGTGACTTCAGTTTGGGTACATTCTTCTCTTTCAGTCCGAAAACACACCATTGGGCAGTGCTGCTGGTACCAATCAACCATTACACCTGTGGTGGGTGTAAAATAGGGTTACGTGTAGTTACACCACATTTCACTGGAGTTACAGCAGCATTAAGCGGGTGTAGCAGCACAGAGAATCTGGTCCTCTGTCTGTAAAACACTTTGGTGTGAAAAGAGGCCCTGCTAACTTTACAAATACTCAGCTTCATGTGTCTGTTCATGTCAGTGCTGAGTGTAATGAAAATGGCTGTAAACAAGATCAAGAGCACATCAAAGGAAGGTGTCAATGCAGCTGCATGCCAGGGCTGGATTTCAAAGTCCTCCAGTCCTTGGCCTCACAACAACTCTTCTCCACCTTGGCTGCTCTGCTTCTTGTTCCCACTCCCCTTCAGAAAAGGAGCGCAGTAGTTCCACAGCTCTGCTCCTTTCTCCCCTCCTGTCAAAGGGGCAGCGGGATGTGTGCCGTGCCACCCAAAAACTGTAGTGATGCTTAGGCTGCCCCTTCCCACCATGGAAACACCTACCAACCACAGCTGGTCCTGATTTTTTTTTGATAAACTATTTTTGGGGGAGGGGGGGTTGTTTAGCCAAATATACTGATTTGGTCAAAATCAAAATTATTCACAAAACAGAGCCAATTGCAATGAATATATCCCAGACTTAAAAAATGTGATGGGGTAGTTTGGGTATCTAAGGATTTGATTCTGATCTCACAGAGGTGTACATCAGGATTAATCTCACTGAAGTCACTGAAAAGCCAATGTGACTTCAGAACTAGCCCTTAAGAATGTGCATGTCTAATAGCTTAATCATAGAACTGGAAAGGACCTCGAGAGGTCATCTAGTCCAGTCCCCTGCACTCCTGGCAGGACAATATTTATGTCATTGAGTTCTGGGGCTGTGAAGGTACCACTTTGCCCTTCTCATCACCTACCTCTGACCCAGTTAGAGTTACAAAATTTAGTTGGATGAATTCCTGGAGGTTTCATCACATGACATTATTTTTAATTAAAGATGAATCTTTAACACCTGGAGACTCCAGGTTGTTAACCGTAGAAACTCAGCTACTCTACCATCCTACAAAACAGCTCTCAGAGTTTGGTACAGCTGAAACCACTAGGGCATCCAAGGCTTTGAAGGCACTGTCCATAACTTTACTTGTTGTGGGGAGAGGCGCATAGCCCTAAAATCCTGACTTTATAGAGTTAGGGAGCAGGAAACACTTGGCTAGTCAGCCCCATCATCCTCCCACTGCTGAAAGCTGCCATTGCTTGATTATCAATTGTGGGGGACACTGAGGCCTTCTTGAAGGGACACTCCCAGTTAGGAAATCCCATGGTGGGGTCCAGCCCACAAGTTGCTCTTGGGCAAGAGTAGGAGGGGCTGCTGCATTAAACAAATTATAGGTCCTTCAGAGCAATCCTTGAAAAGCCTGCAATTCTAGTAAGACATTCCTCAGACTCTGGAAGCTGGGGTTGTTTATAAAAATGGCTGTGGTTGCCGAGAGATGCTTGGAGAGGGACCCCATCTCAACACAGCGCTGATGTCATCTAAAGTACAACAGATACTCTGTCTCGAGCTTAGTGTAAACAAGGTGAAATGATTTATGCCCCTCTACTAATGTTGGAACTGGAACTGTCGGCTGTGTGACGTGTTTACAAGATGTATACAGATAACGAAATCTCCACTGTGTTACATTTTGTACAGTGCACCCAGCTCCAGCTGGGTCTATTTTTTTCCTCCAGTGCATAACATGTAATTGAGTGAGTTCAGTAAAAAACAGCACCATAATCTGTACAATTGACAAGGAATTACAAACTCAACCCCTGCACGCTAAGCATCCTTTTTCCAGGGTTTGTGCTACTCAGATGTATATTTATAGAGTTGCTTAATGGCCTGTGAAGACTCTGTGTATGGAGTTTATCAAGGAAATGTAAGAGGTCCATACCTCACCCTGGATAGAACAGAAGGAGGAGACTCCTGAATAAAAGAATGCCAATAATCCATAACACTTAACGTGTTTTTTTTTGGCATGTCTGACCTTTGATTGAAAAGGAGCAATTTTATATGTATAAAAATGAGACTATATGTCCTCTTCAGCTTGTGAAAATTCACGGCTCTTGAAGAGGTGTGTGATGCTGGAAAACCAGCTGCTAGTTTATGCCAAAGTTCCCCAGGCCTCATTCGGATACTGACAAACACATAGCTGGAATCAGTCTGGTTCACCTGTGTGTTAGTATTGGTAAAATAGGTATTAGCATTATAAATATGTGCTTAGGTTTTACTGAATGCTTGTAAGTTACTGCATGCATTAATCTCACTTATAACATCTGTATTCCATATTGCAAGGTAATCTTTGAGCATTTGCAATGTAAGCCTCTGTAACTATGTAAATCACCAGACATGAAAGAAGCATTAACAAATGTGAAATACTAGTTATGTCTTGCCCAACAAAGAAGGCCCATCAACACCAGATGAACTATGTGGAACATCAGAGGGGCAAGGGTTACTGAGCATAATCAAAAGATTCCCAGTACTTAGCCTGGGTTAGCCCTAAAGGATATATAGATCTTGCTTATCATAGAAGCTTCTACTACGTTTTGAAACTTAAGATTGGAACTCCTTTCTGTGTATATACGTCTACATTTAACTTTGTAAATAACCCATTTCTTATAAAATAAATCTTTAGATAGTTTATTATAGGACTGGCTACAAAGGTTGTCTTTGGTTTGAAATCTAAGGGTATGTCTATACTACCTGCCAGATCGGCGGGCAGCGATCAATCCAGTGGGAGGTTGATTGTTGGGTCTAGTCTAAATGCGATAAATCGACCCCTGAGCGCTCTCCCGTTGGCTCCTGTACTTCATTGCTGCGAGAGGCACAGGCGGAGTCGATGGGGGAGTGGCAGCAGTCGAATCACCGCAGTGAAGACACCACGGTGAGTAGATCTAAGTACGTCGACTTCAGCTACATTATTCACGTAACTGAAGTTGCATAACTTAGATCGATCCCACACCCGCCAGTGTAGACCAGGCCTTAGGTGCAGTTGACATGCGGTAAGTGACTACTCCTTTGGGATTGGGAGTAACCTGAACATTGCGGAGATCTTTGGTATAAGGGACCATCTATCACAAAGGCAAGCTTGCCTGGATCGCAAGACAGCTTGGAATACCCATGTGGGGACTGTCTGTGACTCCATGTTATGGCTGTTATAGCGCGTGAGGTGTTTATATTTGATGATTGATTGGTGAAATCTAAGTATAGAAGTCACAACCAGTTTGGGGTTTGTGCCCTGTTTCCTAGCAGTATGACCTGAGGTTGGTACCTAGGCTCTTGTGGCACAGCAGGATGGCTTGACAGGATGTATTACCATTTCCATGTTACCTAACAGAGAGATGGACAGACAGAGCAAATTACAGTTCCTCAGATACATAGAAGTTGCTACCTAAACAACCCACGAGTTTGGAAATGTTTGTGGGAAGGGGAGTTTGGATTTCCCTGCCATGTGGAAATGGCATTTCGGATCTCAGCCTCTGCCAAAAGGCAATGTAAATCTACATGAAATTTTGCAACCAAAAAATTCAGCAACCAAGAATAGCTCTTCATCAGGTTTGTTTACTGTATTTCTTGCATTTACCGCAGTAGCAATACCAAAACAATGGCAAAATAACTCTTTAAGATCCCTAACACTTGCTGAACATCTTGCGTTTTTAAATTTCCTATTAGAGCAGTAATAGCATTTTTACATATTTACATGACCACCTTGAACTTCACAGTTGTGCTTCAGTTGAATTTCCCAGCCACATGGAACATCAGTAGCAATATAGAAGTCAGACTCTCCTGTATGTATGTCCCAGAGAGTGCAGTTTCAGAGTGACATCCTCAGTCATCGTGCACTATCCAGCAACTTTGCTCCCGTAGTTTTGCTCTCCGGGACATAGCTTCCACAAGTGAGAGAAAATGGCTGCTTGGGGAAGGCTGAATATCCAACTACACAAATGACTGGCCAGATCTCCCCATATTACTAATAACCATGTTTATTACAGTTGTGTCTGAGGGCCAACCAAGAGCTGGGCCCCAGAGTGCTAGGCACTGTACAAGCAGTAGTAGGTGGTCTCTGCCCCCAAAAGCATACAATCTAAATATACAAGACAGACCCGGAGCAGAAGGAAGGGTGGGAGGGAGGGGAAAGAGTAGAACACACAAACAGAGTGAGCAATATGATGGCAACAAATGGCAGGTTAGTTCCATGATTTATTTCTGGGAGATGGGTGTAGTTAGGAGGGAATCAGCTAAATGAAAAGAGAAGGGAAAAGAAGGGGGATTAAGGAAGCAGGGAAGAAGAGGTGAAGAGGGGCAGGTGTGGCATGTAGGAGAGGAGAAGAGACTGAGGGAAGGAAAAGGTTGGAGCAAACAACCAGCCAATCAGCACAGGACATAGAAAGCCCAGTCAGAACTGTAGAAAGTTCTCTGAATATCCAGAGTTCTCTGGTTTGGCTGTTTCTGCCCCTACCAGCTGGAGTCTCTGGCTGACTCCTCTCTGCAGCTTTCTCCTGAGTCCGCAGGAATGGGGAGGCACCATTTGGGTACAAGTGAGGCCTCCAAAGTCAGGGTCTCACTGCACAGTTTTTGGTTGTGGGAGTTGTCCTGGAGGAAGGGGGTAGTCCTGACTGGGCCCCATTGTATCCCTTCCCTCCCCACCACCCCAGTGTGTACTCAAATGCTCTCAAAGTTTTCTAACATAGGGAAGGCCAAACCCTAGTTTAAACCTAAATCAACATCTATTTCAAAGATGGTTGTGGCACTAAAGAATTCATAAAAGTATTTATGAATATTTTTTCCTAGCGAAGTCCTAATAACTGGATTCCCATTGACTTCACTGGGCTTTGTATCAGGCCCTGTGTGTCTAGCTCTATTACTTATTATGATGTGTATTACCATAGCACCTAGGAGCCTAGTCATGGACCAAGGTCCTACTGTGCTGTACAAACACAGAACCAAAAAACAGTCCCTGCCCCAAACAGTGCATGATCTAATCTACATTTACATTACACTGTCTCCCATATGACTTTGTCAGTTAGTGTTTTGCATTCTGAGATACTTTTCTCAAGTATAAAAATGTTTAAGGGACAATTTCTGCCATTAGATACATGTACACAGTTCCCGGTGACTTCAATGAGGGTTGTGCATACAAATCTGAGGGCCAAATTTTCCCATAGGTAGTTTATAAATGAATACATACTAAAAACAATTAGACACTACCAAAAGAAAAATCCCCCACTAAAAGACATGAGGTAATTTTCATTAGTAGAATCTTAATCTGAGGTAACAGAAGTGTATCTGTGTCATGTCCTTGTTGACCCTATTGGTAGGGAAGTGTGACTGCTATTGCATGTATTCAGCATCATTGTCTATGTGATTGTGAGTATTTCCATTCTAGTTGGCTTGCTCTCTTTTTGTGAGTAAATGAGGAACCCCGCTTGCTGTATTGTATATGGAGCAGAGACAGAGTACAGTAACTAGGTCCCTTTTTCTGGGACAATGCTTGCTCTGGCTATTTCCAAAGCCTTTTAGGCTCTGTCACCTTCCTCCCCCCTCCCACCATCTGTGTTCCCTTTAACATTTTATGTTATATTTCAAAAGCTGTCCTTGACTCACATTCCAGTATCAAGCTGCCAGTGATAATAATGGAAAATAGGGAGTGGGGAGTGGGAAATCAACTTCAGACATGTGGGCATATTCAAATTTGGGAGGGAGGAGCTTTTGACAAATTATCTGTTTTCTTGAAATGTTACACAGATCCACTGATGTCCCTCTCGTAGAATGATCACTGTCTAAGAGAACCATGATCTTACTACACTATGAATTGCATAACTTTTCTTTGAGGAACAGAAAACTACTTTGGATTAGGCCAGATTCTGAAGGCTCATCTTTTCCATATGAAGCCCTTTCATCGATTCCAAAGCCAGAAGGGACCATATGACCATCTACTCTGACCTCCTGTGTAACACCTTAAGCGTGTGCTCAAGTACTTTGATGAACAGAGATGAAATTCAACACTTGTTTAATGATAAGCACAAACTTAAGTTGCTTTGCTGAATCGGGGCCTAAACCAGGAGTAACTCCACTGAAGTAAATAGGAGTAGAGCACTATAAGGGCTAGTCTTCACTAGCACGGGGGATCGACTGTAGATACTCAATTTCAGCTACGTTAATAACGTAGCTGAAATCAGCGTACCTACAGCCGACTTACCTGCCGTCCTCACGGCGGCGGCGGCGGTTGGCGGCACGCTCCCCCGTCGACTCCAGCTTGCGCCTTTTGGCGAGCTGGCGTTACAGAGTCGATGGGGGCGCCACTGGCGATCGATCTCTCCGGGCTCTAGTGAAGACAAGCCCAAAGAGCAGCAGAGAGCAGACTCAGCCCCAAACTCTGGACTGATTATTCGTTTGCCTGCACTACAGGAGTTCTATTGTGAATTCTCCTTATTCCTTCAATAGACTTTTCTTATATCACAATCCTGGATATTCCTGGCAACCTAACAAGTGCAACTGGCCTGCAGTAGGCTGCCTGATTGGCGATCTCTTCTGACTGGTTGGAAGAGTAAGACTGGATCTTAAGCCCAGCAGCAGCATTTTAGCTGCTACTCAAAGTATTCAGCCATGGTTGTGGAGCTTCAGTGCTTGTTTGTTCCCAGTCTTGACTCTAGAGGCCTTACCTCACTCCAGGTGTTCTGGTCCTGATCCTCAGCTCTGATATCTGACTTTGGCTCAGCCCCTGGGCTCTGGCCTCTAACTCCAGCTGTAAGTCTGGACTCTGATTCCTGACTGTCAACTCCTGTTAGGCCATGACTGCCCATATCTTATTCATCCTTAACTGATTGTATGGAGAAAAATAATAGGATACCTGTGTTTCAAAATCAGTTACCTCATAAGGCTCTGATCCTGCCAACTGTTAAATGTATTCATCATTTTACTCACATGAGTAGTCCTGTTGCATGTAAAGCTCACACATGTGTGTGCCTGTAGGATCAGGACCCAAACTTGTACCCACACACTGCACACACAGGTTTTAGGGAATGCATTTATGGGATGCCCACGAGCATGATTTTGTAGATACCACTGGTACTTGCATACATAAATTAGGCAATTAAGTGCCTGAACACCTTTGAGGAGCTGGACCTTAGACAACAAATGAAAATCCAAATAAATACAATTTTTTGAAAATGTGGCTTCCAATATTAAGTTTTTTAACCTCTTCGATTCTTTCCAGTTATTATTTTTCATGTACTACATAGTTGAGGGACAAAGCGCAGAAATGGTGAATGCTGTCATTGAGAATTTTGCATAGGTGACTGTTTAATTTAAATTCACTGATGAAGCTATATGCTGATAATTAACTATTAACATTTCAGTTGCATGAAGTCAAATTTTGCCTCCATCCCAGGTTCCAATAAACATTTTATAGCTCTTTCCCATTGCTTCCATCAGCGCCCCAGTCAGTTTGTTTCCAATAAAATTTTGTAACTTATGCTGCAGCCAAAGAGATTTCACTGACGGGAACTGAATTGTTAGAATGTTTGTTCAACATAAATAAAATATGTTTTATATAAACTAGTGTAGATATAGCAAACACATAAGAGTAGCAAACCCTTTGAAAATGATTTCAGGTATGTCTACCCAGTGTTTTGGACCAAGTGGAAGCCTCCCAGCCTTGATCCACACATTTGGGCTAGCAAGGCTTTGCTAGCACTCTAAGAATAGCTGTATAGCGAGTGCTTTGAAGTTGTGGCTTAAGATGGAGTCTGACCCCGAGGGCCTAGGGGCGGGGATGGGCTTGCTTTGCTTCAATGCCTGAGTTCTAAACCAAGCTGCAATTTCAAAGCACTGTCTATACAGCTAGAATGAGCCCTGCTAGTCCAAGCCCAAGCCTGTCATCCTGGCCTCTGGGCTGGGAGGCTTGCTCCTACTTGCTCCAAAATGCTTAAAGGGTTACAGTAACAAAATCCATGTAAGAAAAGCCAACCCATTCTTATGCGATTAAAATGAGCTGTCCCAACCTGGCAGAGCTAGAGCCCAGACTCAAGAAAGCTTAAAGATGAAAGTGAGTTCAGGAGCAAAGCGACTGAGCTATCCAAAAGCAGCAGAAAGCTCAAGAAGGGTAAATACAGAGAAGAAGATCATAGGCTTAGCCTAGAGATGGTCACAGGGGACCTTGAATATTTAGACACATGACTCATGCCTAAAAGGATATTAGAACTATGAAGAATCATCCAATAGAAGGATTAAATTGTCTGCCTGCCTCTCTCCCTCCCCCAACAAAAAGTCTGCAGTGAGGTTTTCCTCAGACTTAAATTAAGCCAACAGCTTGCAAGCTGGAAGTGGGAGGAACAGGTGGTTTCTAGTTTATAATAGTCTCTTTTCAAAGAAAGACCACTAGGCACTTGTAACTGGGTGGCAGGATTCTAATGATGTGGCACCTTGTTAGCAGGTGCTAGAGCTGTGTAGGGAGCGGAAGGGTAATAGCAGCTGACCCACCCAGTGCAAGGTGTGCTCATTAGTCTCCACCTTGTGTAAATGGAAGGAGAAGGGATAGTCCTCAAAGAATGAACATTAGGTTCTGGCACAGGTATATTCAAATCAAAGGCATGCAAGGAGCAGTCCAGCCAAGGGAAAAGGCTTAGGGTGGAGTTGCTGTTGTTTTGGAGTTGCCTTTTCTGTTCTTAAACCAAAATCACAGGAGAGGGAGACTTTTGGGGAATGTCTACCCTGCAGTTAAACACCTGTGGCTGGCCCATGTCATCTGACTCAGACTCACGGGGCTGTTAAAAGGGTGGTGTAGATGCTTAGGCTGGAGCCTGGACTCTGTGGCCCTCCCCTCTGATGAGGTCCCAGAGCTTGGGCCTGAGCCCAAATGTCTATGCAGAATGTTTTACAGCCCCCAGAATCCAAGTCAGCTGACAGAGGCTAGTGTAGACATATACCAAGGTATAATTAGCTAATGCCTCAGTGTAACTACTCAAATCACACAATGTAATTGGGCCTAGTCCCTGGACCAGATCCTCAGCAGGGATAAATTTATGAAAGTGCCTTGACCTCAATAGAGCAATGCCAATGTACTCCAGCTCACCTGCTGTGTGAAATCTCTTAATACTGCATGAAAAATTGTCCATAGTCTCATTAAACTGAAGACATAGATGTCTACCACCCACCATCGTAGTCTTTCAATGGACCTGTTTTCCAGCCCCGTTAGGCATGTCCAATTTGTCCTGGTGCACCACAAGATGAATGAACCCACATAACCCAAAGAGCGATTTTTTTTCCCTCTGCTTCCTCCACAGCATTACTGTGTGACATCTTGGACATGTTCCAACAAATCATTTATTGTCAAAACACAATAAAGAACATTTCTGAACCAAACTTTTTTCCCAAATGTTTTGGGCATCATTCCAACATTCTACCTTTGCGCAGAGGGAATAATCATCATCAGCTAACAAAGCAGGGCGCTTGTTCTCTGATACCCAGCATGGAAAGCAAAAACTGAGATCCGTGCTTGAACACAAACTGCAGTTTTGATTTGCAAGTCTGTGTAATCATTAAAAAAGCATCTCACATCCTTTGGAGAGCAGCTTTGTTTTTATTAACTAGAATAAACCTTCTAATCTGTCATTAGCAAGTTGGAACATTCGCCACTGTAAAAGTCCAGGATTCTTTCTGAAAACAAGTACTGTACACAGAGGGATTATTGAGCATATCAGCAGAGGTGACCATCCAAGGATCAGTTATTTTGAAGATCTCCAAATTCCTGTAACAGAAGTTATAGATCAAATCCAAGGAAAATTAACTTTCTAATGATGGATAGAACAATCAGCTCCTAATACGCCAACAGGAGTTTGCAGTCAACTATTAATACACACTAGGAGCAACAGACCACATCAAAAGAAGCTGTGAGAATAGACTGACCTAAATATGACACATTTATTTAAAGGAAATATGTATCAGAGTGAATCAGTTGATAGTCACTATATGTTGAGGAGGAGAGACAAGTGCAGAAGCTCTAACAACTGAGACATTGTGCAGAGAAAATCTGATCCAAAACCCACTGAAGCCAATGACAGTCTTTCCAGTCACTTGAACAGGCTTTGAATGAGCTCCTTACATATTGCTCCAGCACTTAGAGGGGAGCGGGTGCATTGTTTGCTGAATGCCAAGCCTTAGTATTAGCGAATCTCCTTAATTCAGTGCCTTACAGCTGCTTTCCTTCTGCTTGCAGAATACATTGATTCAGAGACGACCTGTACCTGCCGATAGTGGGGGGAAGAGTGATGCCAGCAGCTTCAACAGATGTTACTGAGCATACTTATTTAGTGAGAGTATGCTCAGTGTAAGCCAAGCAGCAACTCTGGGAGGGCACACGTGCCTCTGATTCTATCCCTCTCAAAACTACATCCAGATGTTTTGATACAGATTGGGCATAGGATACCTCCTCTTTCATTAAGCTGCCTTAAGCTACAGACCTCATGCTCCTACCTAAGCTAGTGGAAATTCAGCCACTGACTTCAGTGGTAAAAGGAGGAGGCCTTATTCTTGCTTACCTTTCCTTTTGCATAAGATGAACTTCCACTCCACCATGATTATTTCTTTGAAAACTCAGTGAGAATGTCATACAGTTGAACGGTGGTGGTTTACTAGTCTATTCTTCCAAACAAGTGATATCACATCCACAGTAACACCAGTTGAAGCAGTGTTGGTTTCGGGATTTGGACAGGGGATTTCTCTTTTGTTTTAATGGTTAATTCTGGTCCAAGGTGCCACAGTGCCAACCTTGAAGAACGAAGTCCTTTGTTTATCCCCAGGACAGACAAGAAAGGGCTGCAGTAGAGCATCTTCCCCACCGCTGGTCCAACAATGTGGCTCAAATTACCTTCAGGGACAACCTCTAATGGGGAGAGGATAGATCAATTTCTGTGCCAGTTGAAAGCTTGGAATCAAGTTGCAGTTGAGTTATGGACACAAGAAATAGGACTAATGACTCATTTTGGCTACTAAATAAGCATCAGGTAGCTGTGGCTTTCGGTCACTTCCAGCCAATCTGTATCAAATTCAAAGTAGCTGCCTATATGTGGAAAGACCTTGATTTTAATCCCTGAGCAATCTAACCCTACACTTCATATTGCTTAGGACTAACATTTTACTCTGAATGCGTATGAGGATGTTGTTACCATATACATTTACTAGTACCAGTATCGTGTTTCTGACAGATTTCTATTTCCTACAAACAATGAAACAAATGATTGAGAAGAACAAAAATGATGAATTTACAAGGCTATTGTAGCCATTAAAGTCAAAGATGTCCAAAAAAAATGTTGGTCTGTGAGGATTCATTTACCTTGGAAACACTAGTCTGACAAGCATGCTATCCCACTGCTGTATGTTGCAATTGCAAGATGCCAAAACAGATGTTTTCTGTTATATATTCAGTTCCAACATTTTAATCTACATTGATGACAGACAAATAATTCTTGTGAAGCTGTCTAGATAAACACATTATAAACACATTATATTTGCAATTGCAGGTGAAAATATTTCAGGTCATTCATGTAAAAGTAAAACTTTTGAACAACATTTTCTAAATGGTTGGGACAGATTTTCTTCCCTGTATAACTCCCATGCCATCATTTTCTGTTTGATACATTTCTTATATTAGACAGTTCTAGGATAGGCCTCTGCTGTCTGACCTTCTACGTGAAAGCTACTGTTAACTAGTAAACACAGTTTATGACAAAAAAATCATAAATAGTGAGGGGCATGAGCTTCAAAGTTCTCTGTCCAGATATGACCTTTTTCAAAGTGGGTGGTTGGTTGTCTCTAAGGCTTTTGTCCAGTCTTGTATTATGGAGAGACACTAATCTCTCTGTAGTTAAGATTGCAACCAGCTTTTCTTATCAAGATCTTTCTGAATCCCATCTCTCTGCAGTTTGATCTGAGAATTGCCACACTTACGCTGAAGGTGAAGGAGAATGAAGAAAAGTCAGCAAAATCTGCAGAAAAATCTGTTCGATGATAGAGCGGAGGAAAAAATTGAAAGAAGAGGTATCCTGAGAACTCTGAAAGGGACACAGAGAGTGGCTTTCATGGGAAATAAAGAGTGCAGTTATTTATACATTAAAAAGTATTTGATTTTGAGGTTTTGTGTGAATATAACTGCAATGCTAGGTCCATTTGATCTCCAGGTTCCTGTCCGATGTTTGGACATCACTCTCCCGACTCAAGACAATCAGGACAGGATTCAGGGTGCAGGTTTCTTACTGTTCTACCATACAAACTAGAGCAGAAACGCCCCTTCTTCTATCAGTTGTATACAGACATATCAAACCTACACCTTTCCGCCCAGTATTCCAATCCTCACCTTCTACAGTGGGTATTCCCCAAGTTCTGACCATAATATGATACCTTTCTCCTCCAGTAGGGAACACCACGGCACAGTCCCCTGCAGGTCACTATCTCCAGGAAGAAGAAACACAGCCTTATGCTGTATTGAATGACAAAATGTCCCTAACCATCTTGCAGAGAGTGAATACAAATTGGCTACAAAGGAAATAAATCCAAGAGGAGGCACAAAGCAACAAATACTGAGTTTATTAAACTCTGTTTTTTTAAGTTTCCAAAAATTTCAAATATGTCCAGGAAAATGTAATGGGGCAGACTGCATTTGTTCCAGTGGATAACTCGCCGCCTGAAACACCACAAAATAGCACAGGATATAGGCTTTCCTTCCCAAGAAAAATACACAGCTGGTTGACAAAGAAATCGTAAAACTAACTCCTTACAGTGCTCCAACTGATTTTTTTTAAAAGCTTATTTGTTAATAGAGGGGGGGAAAGCTGAACTGCATACCAGATTACTCACTGCTGGCATCAAAACATGTGGATGTTTGCAAATCTACCGTACGTTGGAAGGAGACATTTATTGAACTAAAACAAAAAGGTTAAACTGCCCTGGACAAAAATTTCTTCAGTATATTCATACAGAACTCAGTGGCAGCTTAGGTTGTAGTTTTGGATTTTGTCACAGAGGAAATGAGTTTGGTAGTGCTCAGCTAATATCATTGGCTTGTGGACCTGGGCTAATTATTCACAGGTTTGGTTTAAAAACAAATCCAACCTGATTTTTGGACACACCTAATTGCAGGTCAGGAATTGGGTATATTGACAGAATTGTGTGGAAAGATGTCTATGGAGGATTAGTTTAAAGGATCGTTGGATCTTCTCAGTGGTATCATGCCCTTATTTTCTCCAGATTTTCTTAAGAATATAGTGTCAGGTCCTCAGTCTCAGGTCTGGCTGCCTTGTGCTTCACATAGGGGGCATGTAGGTGGCAGATAGGGTGGAAAGGGAGTGTGTAACTGGTGAGAAACTCTCATTCTGTATAATGAAAAAGGATAAGCAGAAGTGGGGGTGGGGAGAGAAAAAAAGGGAAGGCAGGCACAGCTATTGCTTCAGGTCTTTTTGAAACAGGATCTGCAAGTTTTATTAATATAATAAATCAAAATTATGTCTGTACTGATACATCCAGAAAAGCATCACCTCCTGCAGAACAGCTTAATGCGGGTGCCGGCCACCAAGTGCAGAAGAACAAGGATATTACAGCACTGAAGTGGGTTAAAATAATGGAGTGGGTAGAGTGATTACCTTTTCAAAAGGCAAAGGCAAGAACCCTTCTCCTCTCTGTAGCCCCACCCCTGCTCTTCCTCTTCCTCCCAAGGCCCCACCCCCTTTCCAGGCCAGAAGATGGAGCCAGACCATAGTAAGATCTGGCCAGGGAGCCTGGGTTGCTGTGGGGAGCTCTGAACTAGGGACCAGGGTGCCCGAGAGTATCCCCCAGGTCATGCATGTGGAGAGTCCAACCCAATTTGGGATATATGGTCACTCTATGGCTGGGGAAAAATGCTGAAGTCATTTCCCTTCTGCAGGTTTCAAAAAGGGTTTGGGGGGTTTTTTGTTGGGGTGTTTGTTTTTTTTTTTGGTTATTCAAAATCTTTCATGAAATGTTTACATATGATTTTTTATTTTGAAAATGGAAAAGCAAAAAAGAAAAAATAATTCTTTCCCTCCCTTTCCCTCTCCCCGATAGCAGGATGGAAAAAGGAAAAGGAGGGAGGGTAAGAAAAAGCAGCAGCAAAGGTAAAAATAGGTGGGGAAATGAACTGAAATTGCCAAAATCAAGGCGGCTTACATTTTCATCTTCCTGTTTTAGTGAAAGAGCGCAGTACATTCTCTCTTTTTTTTCTCTTTGTCTAATAAGAGCCTGGTTTAGCTGGCCAAAAGACTGTGTATTTTGGAACAGTCTATGACCAGAAAGAGGCAGCTAAAAACAATGCCCTACACATCCCAATGCAGGGTCAGCTTGCTAAGGTCTCAAAGTGGCTGATAAGATCATGTGCTGTGCCTGTGTGTCTCAAGTCCTGAGGCTGCAAGTGAGAGTCAACAACAGACAGAAGCTGCATTTTCTACCTTTCTTCTTTTTGTTTCCCTCTTGTGCGTGTTTGTCTTGTCTTCTTAGCAAACTGGATCAGACTTTAACAACATCAACACTCCAGCCCCCTTCAACTAACTTCTTTCTTTCTTTCTCCAAAAGGACAGTTACCATTTTTAATACCATCCAAAAGGCTGTTAAACAGGGGCTTTTTCCTTCTACAACCTTTCTCCAGCCAGGGGTGCTGAAACAAGTTGGATAGTGGGGGTCCTGAGAGCCACTGAACCAAACTGTAAACCCTGTGTATGATGGAAACCACGTCAAGACAGGGGGGGTGCTAGCACCTATGTCTCTCGCTAAAGGGAACATGGGATGTTGTTAAAATGAAAGCCTTATGTAATATTTTACATTTCAAATGCTCTGTTTTTTCTTTTCTGTATCTTTAATAAAAGGTGTTGTTTTTAATGGTGTGTTTGCCTTGGTACTAAGCAGGCTAAGATCTCTGTATACCAAACCCCAAATCTTGTTTAACACAGTTTAATATGGACAGTGACTTGGTCATGTTAACACCTTTAGCCCATATATTCTATCTAAATCCAGCTCTGTGTTTGGGAGAGCACTGGCCATATGAGGGATTTCTTTATATCCCTGTTTACATTAGTAAAAGAGCCTACTTAGCAACCCCTCATCAGTGTGAGATTCACAGCACCCTCTTAAGGACCATACTGTCGTATAGTTGCTTCTGTCTGTGCTTTAATGAGGGAAACTATGACTTGTTATACATTACACAGATGTATTTTCCGTGTTTTTATAGGTCTGAAGTTGTTTTAAAGGTACATTTTTATTTAATGTTAATGACCCCATTTTTTCCCTTCTACTCAAAAACACTTTCATCCTTTCATTTCCTCATAAAAACCTAGTGCTCTAAGAGTATATTAAAATTATATTACATTATTTATCAATTGTTCCCCCACCCCATTTTCTTTTTTAAGAAACTGATACATTTTGAAAAGGCTGAGATAAAACTGGGGAAAGAAAGCGGGCAAAGTTCAAAAGGCAATAAGGGAACAACACAGAGTCTCTGAGATGATGAAGATATCTTGTGCGCTAAACAAACCCAATCATCATAACTTGCCCCATCCTTATGCCCTGCTTCAAGAAAGAACTTAAGCACGGGGCTAAGCTAAAGCCCCAGTCTTTAGTACAGCTGAATTTGGGAGTTACTTGGTACAGACTCTAGTAGAGTCTTTTTGTCTCATGTACCTCAGCCAGACCTTATTTGCCTTATTACCTAGTTCAGAAATTGGGCTGGCCAGGCTATGTTGAAACATGGAACGAGTGAGAATTAGGCACAGTGGGGAAAGAGCACAGAAGTCAGCTGCCTCTCTACAGGCTGCCTCCCATGCCCAAACTGGGGCAGTAAACAATAGAGACTGAACGCTACTCTCGGTTTATACCCAGGTAACCCCATTGACTCCAGCGGGTTCTTCTCTGAGAGTTTGAGAGTAATCAATCAGTCGGGAAAAAGAGTAGCCATAGGGAAGATGGAACACATAGGCTTCTGCTGGGACATAGTACCCCAGGGACTAAACCACTCTCTTCCAAAACAAAGCTGACAGGCAACGTTATATTGTTTTAGGCCGAGGAACTCAAAGCCATCTTCATTCAGGAGTGGGGTTTTGTTTTTAATAGATTCCAAGGCCAGAAGTGACCATTGCGATTATCTATTCTGATCTTGTGTACACCGTAGGACTACCTCAAAATAATCCCACATCTTTTAGCATCCAGTCTTGATTTTAAAATAGTCAGTGATGGAGAATCCACCATGTAAGTTGTTCCGGTGATTAATTATAAGAGTTTTCAGCCTCATATGGTAGCATACGAACCTCCAGACAAATTGCACAAATAGCTTCTCCACATGAGGTTGGCTTTTTTCCCACCAATTGCAATTGATCCAAAACAGGTGGCATTTTAAAGAGATGAATGATCCCCCACAGGGTGAGTGGAAGCTTCAGTCACCGACGCATCATCTTTTATTTTATAAATGAGAGAGGGGATGTTGTGTAAGTATAAATCCAATCCCCTGAAGGCATTTAACTCCCACACAACAGATATGTTCATCACTTTTAGTCAACGGTGGGTGCATTAGCCTCATTCTGAGAAAGCCATGCATTAGAATGGATAAGGCCTCCGATGTGTCATTTATTTTAAACACATAAAATGCCACGTGATTGATGATGGGAATTAAATTCATGATAGAATAGCCATGTGATGACATAAAAATCGACACATTGCTACATAGCGTCACTTAATCTCATATCCTCCTGTCTCCCTAGCTTCCCGTATGGAATCATAAGGATGGATGGCCTCAGCTAGAGATGATAAATGTAGGGTAGAAAGGAGAGATGAGACTGAATAGCCCTCCCTTACACGTCTCTCTAGTATGAAATAATCAGAGCAATACTAATGGTGATTACAGCCACCTCTACAGAAGCAAGAAGAAAGTGTCTATTTTTTAAAAGTTCTAACCCAAGACAAATTGCTGGTAACAGCCCTCATTCAATCTACCAAAGGCTCTCTTGGTAAACAGAGAAGCCACCAGGCATCTGTGGTGCCTGGGAGAGACCAAACCCTGAAGCAAAGATTTAATTTTAACACTTCAGTATGGTGCACAACAGGGAGACACAGGGCACATTTTCTTTGCGTGTCTCCTTAAAGATAAAACAAGAATTTCTGTTTTGCAGGAAGCCAATGTAAACTTTTTTTTAAAGTGTCAACTTTCACCTGAAGGCTTATTTCAGCAAATGGTGTTCTGCATTACTACATATTTCATCTTACAGAACTGTTAGTCAGTTACCTACAGCATATCTCCACTTAACCCTAATATCCGCTCTGATGGTCTCAGAGAAGATGACATGATCATTTATGCTCAGCAAAGGGAAACAATTCAAGTGGTGCTCTCTGACTGAAAATTAATTTCCAGGGCTGGGATGGTTCAGCAAATTAATTTTGGTACAATATGGGCCATGTTAGATTACATTAGCGCTCTGTTTATTTCCAGGAGCACCAAGTGCTTTGGAACAAACTTGTTAACCCAGATGTCATCACACATGCTCTAAAAATGTGGATTTAGGAGTCTGAAAAACAGTAAAAATCCTTATTTCTGTACCATTATGTTATGCCAGGGTCTCTCTCTCTCTCTCTCTCTCTCTTTCTCTCCCTCTACCCTCCTTGGTTACCATGGGGCAAAGGAAGGTCATACAACTGCATGAAGAAGTGAATTGATGGAATGGAATAATATGGCTGGGGAAGGATGTGTTTATAAAGATGGTCTCTGAATGCTGCCTAAAATGCTGAACTTCTTTTATGTCTGCTTGGCCCAAAGCTGAAGGAGAAGACTGAGAGCCAAAGTTCTCAATCATTCTGAGAGCTACAGGAAATAGTGTTGTATCAAATTAAATGCATTTATTCTTTGTAGCCAATTATTTTAGTTTATTGTTCATTTATCATGTGATGTTATGATTAACTAACATGTTATGTCATATATAATCATTGTGTGCTAAACAGAGTTACGTTGTAGGCTTATAGAAGTATAAGAGTAATCAGTATTGAGAGGGAATCAGGTATTAGATATCTAACTAAGAAAGGCTGAAACACAAAAAGGTCTATAAGATTTTAGCTTAGCCATAGGCCAAAGAAATGCGTGACATAAGTAAGTAACCAAAGAATAACCCTATGCCAGAAGATTACCCTATGCCAGAAGGAAAAGATGTACCACGGGGTGATATTGTGAAAAATTAGCCAGAAGATTTATTTTAACTCACAGAAATGCTGCAAAGGAACATCTGTTTCCAACATGTCTTAACCACAGTATACAGTTTATGCATCATTGCTAATGAGAAAAAAAGAACCTACATAACTCATAGGTTATTGGGTGCCTTATGTTTCTAGGGTACATCAGACCAATAAGGAAAAAGAGGGTTGACACTTTAATGGACATGTGCAGAATGTAGGTTTAGACAGAATCACATTATGAAAAGGGGCATGCCCAAATTTGGAAAATTGAGCTTCTTATGGGAAACTCCATCCGGAACCATCCCTCTACTGGTGGTCAATCCATGAGCAACCCATCAGACCTTAACACTGTTTAGGAGGATGCAAGTATAACCATATTTGTAACTTGTGCATAGTTACCTAAGCATATAGAAATTCTATAATCATAACTTTAATTGCAACTTTAACAGAACTTGTAAAACAGAGTAGACTTGTACTTGTGAATGTATGTGTGGTCACTACCCTCGGTCTTTGTGTGTTGCTAGAGACTCTAAATCTGAAGCAGTAGCAGAGGTGACTTTTACTCTGTTAAACTTGAAACTGGAGCCACCAGATCTGAACCCATGGTGGTGTAAGACCACAATAAGTAATTCACTTTAAATAAAATAAAAGGATAAATCTTTCTTCTTTAAGAATATTTTAAACTTTATCTGAGCTTCTTTTAGCCCACCAAATCCATGCAATCTAGAAGGGCAGGCTATGGCATGACATGGTTATAACTCTACACTTAGAGCTGAAGGTGTAAATTCCTGACCGAGGAGACATACCTGCACCAGCTGTGATCGAGACAGTAGGCTAAAAATAGAATATAGCTAGGACATACCTATACGAGATGCTAGGTGTTTAATTGGATGGCTACACCCTCCGGACATGTGTTCTGCCATGATTACACTCAATTTTTAGCATGCTAGCTCGATCAGAGCTAGTAGATGTATGTCTTCTTGAGTTGCAATTTACACTTCCATTTCAAAGTGCTGACACACTGTCAGAGTATAATTTTAACTGCACATTACTTCACCCCAAAATACTGTATCATTACACACAATGTGGCAGCTCTGAAGAAACATCCCACACCAAATGAGACGCCAGGTTCCAAAATGCAGCTCCTTTCTCATAAAATTCACAGATCCGTTGCTGCATTCTCCCTCTAGTTGATCCCCCTTGAAGGGGATGGGTGAAATCATCAAGTAAAGCAGCTCCATGTCTTAATTTTTCTAAGGCCCGATGCAAAGTCCATTGTAGACTGAGAGTCTTTCCATTGAGTTACTATGGGCAGAGCTGGTGGCACTGCCTATAGCTAGCCTGAAACTTTCCATTATATGACCCTATTTTCAGTTGCTTATAACTCTGCCAAAATTTAATCATTGGGGCTGAAAATTCCCATATTGGGTGTATGTCTCAGGCTGACTTTTTTTAAAAAAAAGTTTCAGTAAAAATGGTTCTGCCATTTCCAAGAACAAGCTTGGAGGAAGGGGGGAAATACATTATTTTGACATGTTAAAAGGGTCTTACAACCTTTTCATTGAGTAGCTCCAAAGGTTGGGACTTGGGCTTTAAATTCGGCAGGGGAGTAGCCTGGTGTTATCTTGCTATTCCCGGAGTGCGCGGGGAGGAAACAATTCTAATTGGGCCAAGTCATAAGTCTTTGAAAAAAATCTCTGTTTGCATGTTCAGTAGAGACTTCTTGGAGTTTTGCAACTAAATTCTCCAAAGATTCCATCTTTACTCAGCATGCTCCATCCCACGCTACAGAGATTGAGAAGTACCTTGCCAGCTGCTGCAGGCCAGAACTGAGAGCAGAGAGACTGTCTCCCCGTGTTTTCAATATTCACCCTGCTAGCATCCAGACAGATGGAGGAAGAAGGTACCTGACTGGAATGTAGAGGGAAGAGTCAGAAGGGAGGAATGGTGGGGAACAGTGGTTAGGGGCAAAGAATATGGTTGGGGTTGGGATTGGTAGCTGGGAGTCTGGGATTGGTGGGGCAAGAAGACTTGGACTGGGAGCCAGTGTTTGGGGGGGGAAAGGTAGAGAGAAGGGCTGAGAGTCATGAGGAAGGGAGACTGATTGGGAGCTTGGGTAAGGGGAAGACTAGAACTCAGAAGGACACCTTGCAGAGGGTGATTGGGCCAAGCTGGGCAAGGAGACCAGAACTAAAACAGGCAAGAAGCTGGGGGCAAGGGGACAGGGAGAATGGGACAAGGAGTTGGGGCATGGTATCATAGATCATATCAAAGGCAACCTTAATTCTGGTATTTCCTAACTTTTGAGGGCTTGACTTTCCAACGTTTTTTAAATGTTACTCCTGATGGAATTCTGCCTGCCTGTGGAGATGCAGAATTCTTATGGTCCACATATTTCTGTGCCCCCGTGCAGAAAAATGTAAAAGAAATCTGCAGAGTCAGGCATCTCTTCCTTGGCAGCACATCTGTTCCAGAGTGCCTGCAGCAGCCGTCAGAGATGCAAATCACTGTGTGGTGGGCTACATGTGTGCCTGTGTGGGAGACACTGAACATCATCAGGAGATGTGCGTGCATGCCAACCAGCAAGAGAGACTCTGTCCCTCTCACTTGCTATTGCAGCACGCCCAGTGTGGAGGGGTTGTAAAAATCTTGTTTTGGTATGTTTCTCCTCTAGTCTCCATCTTGTTTTACTAAACAACAAGTAGGACTCCATATTGGATGCCCTCCTTCGTAGAGAGGGTTGGGACTTGGGCTTTAAATTTGGCAGGGAAGTGGCCTGGTGTTATCTTGCTATTCCCAGGGTGCGGGGCGGGGGGAACAATTCTAATTGGGCCAAGTCATAAGTCTTTGAAAAAAATCTCTGTTTGCATGTTCAGTAGAGACTTCTTGGAGTTTTGCAACTAAATTCTCCAAAGATTCCATCTTTACTCAGCATGCTCCATCCCAGGCTACAGAGATTGAGAAGTACCTTGCCAGCTGCTGCAGGCCAGAACTGAGAGCAGAGAGACTGTCTCCCCGTGTTTTCAATATTCACCCTGCTAGCATCCAGACGGATGGAGGAAGAAGGTACCTGACTGGAATGTAGAGGGAAGAGTCAGAAGGGAGGGATGGTGGGGAGCGGTGGTTAGGGGCAAAGAATATGGGTGGGGTTGGGATTGGTAGCTGGGAGTCTGGGATTGGTGGGGCAAGGAGACTTGGACACTGCCTTTTTCAAACTAGAGCAGGAAAGGCAAGGAGCAGTCAGAACACGTGACTGTGTAGTCTGTCTAGCAACAGCAGACTATACAGGTGACAGCTTCACTATTGCTCGGGGCTGTCCTTCCTAGTGACAGTCAGTGTCTCCTATGTTACTAGCCCATGGAAGGAGTCCAGCTAGGCCAGGATTGTAGTGCAAGATCCTATGTTACCTCTATGTCCTACACTGCATGCGTCCATTTCCATTTCCACCTGTGAGTCCGCATACTACCACTCAGGATGACTTATAGGAGACAGAAGATAGAAGAAAGACGAGGACAAGCCACTTACCTGGTGATCATTGAGTCCTGTTCCAGAGTTCTAATGTGTTCCAGTGTTCCTGTGATCTGGCATTTCCAGTCTTCCTTGGTTCTGTCCAGGATTTCAGAACCATTCTCATTGTGTGGTGGGATTTGTTCTGTGGGACAGTCGGGGTCCATCCCTTAGACAGTCAGGGGTTCATGCCTAGGACAACGAGAGAGAGATGGTACTGTACTCTCCTTTTATTGTCTTGTGGCTATCCCAGTGTATCAGGTTTGTGGTCTCTGGACTACAAGTCAATTTCCATCTCCTGATAACAACCGAGCCATCTGTTATTACATATGCTTTGTTATTATTTGTGCTTATGTTATTTAGCTTTGTAACAAGGGTTCTGCTTTTAAGACCATGTTGGTCTTTCTTAACTCCCCTGGTGATAGATACGGAAGTGGGAAGAGCCAACAGATTAGCCCATCTTCTGAGCAGCCTCAGAAGGGAAACACATTATAATCTGTTTTGGGCTAGAAGGGTAGGGCTTTTTATTACGCACATGGCAGGCTCTATCACTGAGGCAGAACTGTAGCAGCCTGCATACCTAGTAACATCATGCTAAACAAGCCAAGGAAGCTGCAGAGCGGGATGTGGAGAAGAGGAAACTAACTGTTCTCTCTCAAACTGTCAGTAAAAGAGCATAGAAATGTAAAAAAAAATTAAAAAACATTGTTAATGTTGCTGTTGATAGTTAATTGATCTCATTTGCTGAGGCAGAAATGTAGCAACCTGCCTGCCTCGTAACGTGCATGACAAGTGAGCTGACATTCTGTGATGGATGCCACTGCCTCAGCCATCTCTTGTACAACCCATGGACTGCAGACCTGACCACTTGATGTTCAGCCCTCCCAGCTCATTGGCTTCCACCATGCACCTCATCTCTAGTCACGAAGACTTTTATATATGTACAGACTGATTTAAATGGTGAGACAGCCAAAAAAAAACACCCATTGTTAATGTTCCAATTGTTAGTTAACTGTTCCCATTCTCACCCAACTCCTCCAGGAGCATAAAACCTGTAGAAGTTTTAAGGCTCTTAGATTCCAGAATGATGTAAAGGAGCCTTATAAATGACAGTAAGGGAATCCTCACCTAGGAAGATCTATGTGCTTTCTCATTTTTTTCCTGTCCCAAAGTTGCACAATGGGGTTGGATTACAGCTCAGGATTTATTTTACTTACCCGTTTTTTAAAAAAAAGACATTGAGGGCAAATAAAACATTTACCAAGTAGTCAATAAATGTTAGGACAATCACAACTAAGCACTTCCCAAAGAACCCAGACAGGTCCAGAGGAAGTTACCAAAATGCAAAGGGATATATGTTCTTTTTCGCAATGTGAATGGCCTTCACATCATGCATCAAAAATGGCTACACCAGCTTCTTGTGCTCGAGAATTCCCTACAAAACTGCATGCAATGGGGACTAATTATTTTGCACATCCTGCGGCATTGTTCTCAGTCTGTAATTGTGGATCATTTTGCACTAAAAAAACACATTATTTGGGCCAATAAAATATGCAGAATTTTAAATTATTGTGTGCAGAATTTTTTATTTTTTGGTGCAGAATTCCCCCAGGAGTATAATGATTAAGGAATATACATATAATTTCATATGTATGGTGCAGAATACCTAATGAAGTGATGATAGAACAGTTCTATGAGCATGAGTTCCGCCTGGATAGATTCCTCATAGCTGGCATCTTTCTAAAACAGGTCATCTGAACAGAGGACCCTTAGCACGTCAATGTCAGAGTCAGAAATAAAACCTTTCCATTGCCTTACCCTACCCACTAGATCACAGTCTCTCCCAAGACCATGCCACCTTTTATTGGTTAACCCCACCCACACTAGGACATGCAAGACCTTCTCCTCTTACAGATCAGACTAAGACTCTTAGAGCTTCCACGCTGATATACCTTTCTGGTGGGTTTTCATTCCATGACATTACCATTCACCCAATAGACAAAAGGAGACACATCATCAAGGATTTATTTAGCAATGAAAAGGTCACCAGAGCATAAGAGAGGCTGGTGGGGGTGGGGGAAGAGTATAAATGCAACATGACCTTAGCGGCCCCCTTGGAAACATTGTCGGAATTAGACCTCTTATTTTCAGATGACATATTACATTTCTCCAAACACAGAGAGCTTTTTTTAAAGCCCTGTCTTTGGAAGACATTACTGCACATACTAATTCTGATAATGAAAGACACGTCGTCTACTTGGCATTTAACCTGCACTGGATGCTGAGAGAATCACTATTTCATGAACCTTTGGCTCGGCCTGACTTCCAGCTGCCTGTGGAAAAATTATGTCATGCTTTTGGATGAAAAGGGACAGCACACGATCCGCAGGCAGGGAAAATGGAACGCCGCTAGGACTGGGAGCAACTGCCTTGCACTGTCTGACACAGACTGGGTCACCGTGCAAGGGAGCACCGGAGCCCAAAGCGTCTTCCTGGAAATAAAATCCCTGGTCCCCAGAAGTCTGCTCAGTGCAGTGAGGGGGAGGCAGAGAGAGCAGCCGTGGAGAGGGGGAGAACAGAGAGAGCTTTAAGCACTTTTAAAGCTGCTCTGCTGACACTGGCTGGTCATGGCCCCCCAAGGGATGATTCTCCAAGCCAGGGACTGCCCCAGTGCAGCAGCGTGCTAAGCCAAGTCCCCACAATACTCCCAGTGCACCTCTTATACCAGGAGAGCTACGCTGACTCTACACTAGCCTGAGATTTCCCCACACTGGGGACTCCTCAGGTGTGCAGGCAGGGCAGCTCTACAGTCCCCAAAGCCGCCCAAAGGGAAGGGACCAGAGTCTTCCCCAAAGAATCTCCCAACTGCCCTTTCACATCCATATGTTGCAGTTCTTGGGCACACATCCCAGTAGTGCCTATGCGTCCCCACAGACTAGATAACAACAGTCTCAAAATAGAAGCAAACGAACTGTGGTGCCAGCAAATGGACATTTGTCCTGAAGCTGTTCATTTTCTTGAACCACATGGCTAGTCTGCTCCCTCTGACATGTATGTGCCTCTTTGCTTACAAAATCTGATGCATTCCCAAGTTTCTGCATCGCACCTACCAGCACCACCTGCACACTCAATGCTTCTTCACTTAGAATGGCCATGGGCTTATCCACACTCCCCCGTCCTAGGTGAGTGAGGGTTACAGGTGGGAGAAGAGACTCTAAAATGAGGGGAGGAGATTTGCTAGTAAATAGATTCAGAATGTGGATGGGATTGTTTAGGATAGAAGAGTGAATCGAGTGATGCTTTTGCATATGACAATTAGATTAGGTGGACGAGTTAATTTTGAAGTTGGAGTTGAGGGGAAGATGTGGGGATAAAGGGTGGAGAGAAAGAATGAGAGGTGGGAAGGGGGAATAAGGAAACTGAAAGGATGGTGTAGAAAAGAAAGATGGTGAGCATGAGGAAGAACAGAAAGAGGGAGAAATTGACAGAAGTGAAATTAAGGAGAAAGAGAGGAAGGAAGAAGAAATAAAAGAGTGTGAACAAGAAATTACAAGAAGTTAGAGATGGCGGTAGCAAATGGAGCGTAATGAAAGAAAGAGAAGGAGGAGGATTAAATTTGAAAGAAGGAAAGAGGGAACAACAACTGGAAATTGATGGAGAGATAGGAAATACAAGCGATAGACTAACCTGTACTTTTAAATAGAGAGAAACCTGGATACCAAAATGTTCAGATCAGGGATGGAAGGGACCTCAGGAGGTCATCTAGTTCTAGTCCAGCCCCTTGCTCAAAGTAGGACCAATCCCCAACTAAATCATCCCACATGTAGAATCACATGTAACATGTGTTCTACCTGCTGGGGTTTGAACTGACAGAGGTGTGAGTGCAGCTGGATTTCTCTACAGTGGGTGGAATTCATCCTGCTCCTGCTGAAACAATTTGCTATTTTGATCATGGCTGGCTTTTATTCCTGACACCTCATGATAACCAGGAAAGATCAAACTTTGGGTACGTGAAATGCATCAGATTGCCTCATATATCATATATTTTGGAGGGGAAAATTTTCCTGGAAGAATACTGTCTAATCCCCTTGAAGGGCTTTATGCCTTTTCTGCAAGCCACACCGTAGTCTGTGGGCTGCTTATACCCACTGTACCAGTCCAGCCCTAAGCCAAAGCCTCATACATTTCAATAAGCTCTGAGGCAGCCTGGGAAGCAGCACAATTACAAAATTAATACAGACAGACAGTGCAGAACACCAGTCTTACTGACACATGTTTAGAGTTGCAGTGCCACAGAATATAATCTGATAATAAGAAACAGTAGCGGAGTTCGCTGGGCACCCATCTGGAGCCAAAGAAACCCTCTCCTGGTTGGATAGCTTAGTGGAAAGCACTTCAAAATGGGAGCATTATGCAAGGCATCGATGTGTCATAAACAAAAATTTTCCTTCAACGGAGTGTCACAACTTCCTTAGTGTTCAGTTCTTATTAAAAATGTCAGTGTCTACCGTGACAATCTGTCGCACTCTAACAATACTTATTATAAACTGCAATATTGTGGACCATTCTTGTCCATGCTGAAGAATATTGTGGAACCACTGTAGTGGCTCTATACTTGATGCTGAATAGCATTTTCCATTTAAAATAGGGTTTGAATCCCTCAAGTAAACATGGCACCTCACACTGATCACTCTGCAAGCAATACTATGTCAGTAATAAGGAACAGAAACTAGGATTTTCAAAATCATTATCAGAATCCAACCAAGCCCTAGTTTTAAAAATAAAAGGGATTTTTTAAAAAATCAGTTCTTCTGGAAATTTTTGAAAGTAGATTCAAAAAAGTATGTTTTTTTCCTGTCTACTGATGGTATGTAGTCCCCCATAGCAGAATATCTGAGCATCTCACAAACATTACAACACCTGTGGGCAGTAAGAAAATAATAACCCCATTTGGGGATGGGGAATTGAATCAGAAAGAGATCAGGGCCCTGATTCAGGAACGTATGTCCATTCAGGATAGCTCTTAAACTTAACTCCCACAGAAGTCAACAGCATCCCTATTCAGTCGATGAGATTTAAGGACCTGCTGAACAGAGATGGACTTACACACCTACTTACGCGCTTTTCTGAACTGGGGCCCAAGTGAGCTGCCCAAGGTCACAAAGGAATTCTGTGATAGAGTCAAGAAGTGCACTAAGATTTCTCAAGTCCCAGTTCGGTGTCTTAACCACAAGACCATCCTTTCTCCCCAGTAATCAGTGAGGATACTCAGCACCTCGCAGATCTTACTCAGCACATTGCAGATCAAATCCACAGTGTCCAGCAAATCAAGACAAGACACAAGGATATAGTAAATATATATATTCTATATTTGTTTTGGAACTATCGGATGTGCCAAAACCTCTTGAAAATGCTTGATGATCACCTCAATTTGCAATACATTTGGTGATGAAACCAACAGTCCTTTCATGCTTCTCTACTGTATAGAGCTATTTTCTGCAAGTTCATATGATTTTAACTCACTCCAAAGGTCCTTTAGACAAGCTAGGAATTTACAGAGGAATGTGCCCACATGTTCATTACACATCATGCAAGCTGTTCTCAATAGTTTAATTACTGCATGCGTGGCACTCCAGAGGAAGGGAGAGTGAGGGACCGAGTCACTGAGTTTGCACTGCAAGAAACTGCTGTGGGAAGTCAAAAATGGTGGACGTCTGGACTTGGAGTTTCATCACAGCCCCAAAACTTAAGACTTTTCCTGAGCCATGTGGTGCATCTGATCCTGCAGAGCCAATAGTCTAGGGGTTTGAGACCAAGCAGATTGACATCTGTGGGAGTTTTGCCTGAATAAGCACCACAGAACCACATGAACCACTATCATAAATGTGGGGGGGGGGCTTCCTAGTAATCTAATTTGCCATCCCAGATTTCATCATTGTCCACATATAGTAGATACCCACACCAGATTTCAAATCCCCTGATTTGCATCTCCTAGAGGACCGGTTCCAACATCCCTTCCACAAATCCCAAGATCTCTCCCAACACCTCATCACCTTCCACTCATTCTTCTTTCCCCAGGATGATCTTTAGGAAGCTGGCTGATGGTGCTACTCTTCTTCTTCACCAGAGTCCCGTGTGAGGTGCTTTCTGATAGAGTTCCGCCTCCTAGCAGAGAGCCCAGGCAGGACTGAACATTAGTGATTTTCCATGCTCAGGTTTGAAAGGTTAGCTCATCCAAGTTTGCTGAATACCCCAATCGCAGGAGGTCTCTCAAAAGTGCAGCTGTCTGAGAACACACCTGGGATTCAAACCTGCAAGGTGCTGCAGAGGACTCTGCCTGCAGTCTAGTAAAACACTTGCACATATGCTAAACTTTAATTTTATGAGTAGTCCTACTGAAGCCAATAAGACTATTTGCATACGTAAGGGTAAACATAAGTTTTGGTGCTTTGCAGAACTGGGGCCAGAGTGCTCCATATGTTGGAAGGTCAAGCCCAGGACAATGAACTCTTTGCTCGCATATAAACTAAACACTTAACTGAAAAATAAAGAGTTGGTCCCAGATCTGCAGCTGGTGTAAATCAAGTCTGATTTACAATAGCTGAGAACCTGACACTCTGTTTCTAATCTTCAAACCACTTTAAAACACACTAGATATTACAACAGAGTGTAACTATATCCTCCTTTCAAAGAGACCTTCTTGGCCTATTGCCTTGTGCTATAAGCCACATCTCCTACGACTTTTTCCTTGTGATTCTCATTGGCTTTCATGCCTTCCCTTTTACTATCTCTTCAGAGCTGTTTGAAAGTGGACAGGCCTGGCCCATCCACTTTTCACTCAGGGCCCAGCCCTCTGCCCTTCCTCTTCCCCACTGAGGCACCTCCTCATGGCCAGGTCAGAAGCTGGAGCCTGGCCCAAGTAAGGGAAGCCTGGGCAAGTGAAGGGGCCCAGGGTCTCCAGCCGAGCTCCAACTTCTGGCTTGGCCAAGGGCGAGGCCTTAGGGGAGGAAGAAGGGCAGGGATGGGGCCACAGAGTGGGTGGGGCTTCATGGCCTCCCCATTTTTATGAAGAATCGATGGGACTCTGTAAGGATGGAGGGTTCCAGAGCTTGGGCTCCAACCCAAGCCTGAACATCTACACCACTATTTTTAGCCTCGCAGCCTGAGCACCGTGAGCCCGAGTCAGCTGACCCAGGCCAACCATGGTTTTTATCCTTATGTAGAGAAAGCCAGAATGTCACAGCTAAATACAAGGTGGAACATATTGTGTAGCATGAGGAGTTAAACACTTATTCTAAGAGACCATTCAAACACCTATTCAAGACCATTGCCTGAAAGGAGGCAGCAGTATGGGTGTTTTCATGCAGTGCTACTGTATAATCATCTCACTTTTCTTTTATTTATCTCCTTTGTGTGTAGATGTATACACACACACACACATACACACACACACACACACACACATACACACATACCCCTTCATCTACTTTTTCCAGCATACACACATGTTGGAAAAAGGATAGATAGATAGATAGATAGATAGATAGATAGATAGATAGATAGAT